>JBAKBP010026159.1:0-32157 GCA_037953745.1 Lithodes maja
CTATTGCTTTGTCAATGTCAAGACCTTTCGTGCCATTTGGGTGTCGGGTATTTTCCTGGCGAGCGATAGTGAGCCTGTAATTTGGGCCTGTACATTTTTTCTACCGAAAAATGTACAAATTCATCTAGAAGGGGGATCTTGGGGATATTTGTTTAAGCTTAATGGAGGTCTAGGGAGGAAACTAGAAAAATAATTAATACAAAATATATCGACCCATAAATAAGCCCTGCCCTTCTTAAAATGTGTACCAATTTGACTATAGCTAGCCCATGACCCTGTGTGTTCTATTGTGCACACCCCTATGTTACAGTGCAGGACCAAGCCCCTCACACTGGATGCCTGGTCACCTATAGTCGGTTCGCTGTAAGTAGGCGAGAAATCATGACCTCTAACCTCTGTAACTCAATAACAACTAGAGTAATCCAGCTAATATGGCTACCATTTGGGAAGAGTCAGTCAAGGAATAGATGTGGAATTGTACAGCCAATTTGTTCTAGCCTTTTTTTAGTTACAGAGGATATAGGTCATGATTGCTCGCCTACCTACAGCGAACAGACTATAGCAGGAAATAGAAAGTTGGAGGGCGGTAAGTGGACATTTGTAACGGCCCATCTGAGGAGGTCTATCTATCTATCTATAAACTCAGGCCTAATCCCTACTTTTCCAAAAAAATAAAAAATTGTATTATTATTATTATTATTATTTTTATATTTTATGTTTTTACCAGGCTGGGGGTCGCTCTAAAGCCGGTATTACACAAGCTCTTTTTCCCTCACATTATCCTCAACACTGGTCTGGCAGCTTATGAGGTAACGTAAGCTTTGTATTTATATATGTTACTTACAATATTCTACATTCAATCTAGTTTCCAATACCACTACAAAAGATCCCAGGAATTTTGCCAGGAAAATGTTGATCATCGAATGTTGACCATGAAAGCTCTCGTGTGATACCGGCTTAAAGGGAGGCAGTTGGTTTTTCGAGTCCTCCTCCTCCCTCATGTTTAGCCCTAATAGTTATGTGATTTCAAGACATTCGCCCCACTAGTTTGGCGATTTTCAGACCTTTTTGCCCCATTGTTTTGCCAATATTAAGACCTTTCGTGCCATTTAGGTGTCGATGTTTTTCCTGGCGAACCGATAGCGAACCTGTATTTGAAGAGGAATCGGACTTCGGCCGGGACATTTTTTCTACCGAAAAATGTACAAATTTTTATCGAAGGTGGGTCTTGTGGATGTTTTTTAAAAGTTTGATAGAGGTTAAGATAGAAAATTAACCCCCTCCTTAAACCATTGAGCCGAAGCAGTAAATTATGCTGAACAATACCGTCTGAGCTCCCTTAACTGATCCACCCCCAGCCTCCTAAGGCCAACTCGCGGAGATAGTGCCAAGACAACATTCAACACACAAATTTGAACTTTAAAACTATCAAAATATACGAATTATGAGTTTTAGCTGTATTGTACCGCATTATATTACGAACAGAAAATAAATGTTGCTATCAGATGTGAGTGAGGCGCTACATAGACGGAGTGTTCTGTAAACCACACACCACCCCCACGCGGACATTCCACTGTAACGGTTAAGGGGGGTCACCTGCTTGTTATATCTTTCTCTCCTCTTCTCTCTTTCCCTGGCTTGTATCCATTCGGCCCCATTTAGCCAACTGCTTTAAGACGTTTACCCCATCCAGGTGTCGATTTCTTCCTGGCGAGCGCTAGCGAGCCAGCATTGTATGGAGAAATCCGGCTTCAAAAATGTTTCTATCGAAAAATTTACAAATTTAGCTTGCTGTCAAAACAAAAATATATATATGTGCTGGTTCGCTACCGCTCGCCAGGAAAATATTGACACCTGAATGAGGGTAAACGTCTTAAAACAGTAAGCTGAATGGGGCCGAATGGATACAAGCCAAAGAGAGAGGGAGAGACAAAAAGCGAGGTGGGCTCGGTTAAGGAACGAAACAAGCACCACATGCAGTCATAGTCACTAGGCACCAGTTGGAATCATTACTATGGTCTACTTTTTGTCCAGCTGAGGGTAAATTGCCATGTTACTAGCGTGTTTACTCAGCTAATACGTAGATTTTGTAGCGAAATAAGTTGTCAATTATGAAAACTTGGTACCGGTAATAATATGATGCACAGACATAGCAGTATCATATTTTTCCAGTACAAATCAAGACATCAAAGACTAAAGGATTCAATTTACCATCAGCTGAAATAAAACCGACTATACCTCAATTACCCGCACCAAGGTAAGTTCTCGAGAAAACCAAAGATAAAAACTACCGTAATGTATTAAACATATTTCTCAATCATTCTTGTTTAGTAATTACAATAACTTATTTCAAACGAGTTACCGGTACCGGTACCGTACCGGTACTTAATTTCTTCCTTTGAAATTTCTTTTGGTTATTAACAAAAAATCAAATAATGGTATTTGAATTTTTGTTTTGTCAATATTGTACTAGTAGTAGTAATATATGGGGCACACAAATCTGAAGTGTAGGAACAAGCCCAACCCAAAAATACCGGACTGAAAAAATGGCCAACAAATTATAATAATAATGTAATTAATAAATAAAAAATAAGAAATATAAAACAATATATAAATAATATATACTCTCCAACTCCGCCACTCAAAACAATAAATAAAAACATCTGGATAAAAAACAAACAAGATTCGTCCAAGACCCTGATTATGAAGTTTGCCAGAGGTTGGTGAAAACAGTGGAGAGATAAGGAAAGAAAACAAAGATATAATTGGTTGCAGAAGTTATAGCCTACCAAAACTGTGGATAAATTGGGGTCTCTGGGGGAAGTTGATGGTGTTTGTGGGTGTGTGTGTGTGTGTGTGTGTGTGTGTAAAAGAGTACAACGTAAAGAAAGCAACAACAGATTTATTAATAATTTATAAGCTGCTTAGGCCTATGTCTGCATGAACTGCTAAACCGTATAGCCTATAATTATGTGTACTCTAAGAGCAAATAAAATAATGAGATGTGAGAATATATAACTATGCCGTATCATGGGTTAGGATAATCGAAAATACTAAAAACTGATTGTAAGCATATTCAACTTAACCCATTCAGTACCAGTGACGTCGTTTTCATTATATTCTGGCTACAGTTACACGATATTATTAAGTTTAAAAAGGCCATCCAGCAATTAACAGGCTTCGAACTATCTACTTTAGCCTAATCCTTTTTACTACCACACATCCGTCTTAAACTGCACAAAATCGTCTAATTACAGCTAGAAGAACATACAAAAAGACGTCACCAGTACAGTAGGGTTAATACCAGCAAATTACTCTCCTCGTTACCACTGAAATCAATTGGATTGCAGTGATTAGCTGATGTGTGTTAGGAAAATCGCAGTAACTAATGTTTACTTCGTAGATAACCAGAGTTGAAACTATAAGAGGAATTAACCCTTTCAAGAACCGATACGTACTTATTTGTTGTCTCTGGCTATTATTAGACGATTTTATGCAGATTAAGAAAGGTGGGCTATATGGAAGTCAGAAGGATTATGAGATCATCTTTACCCTAACAATTCCCACAGATTCCCTCATGTGTATAGAATCATATAATGATAGCCAGAATAAAGTGTCAAAATGTGTCTTAATCTTCAAAGGGAGCGTAAAGCCAGGATCACACAAACACTTCAACCCTTCTTATATATTATAACCCCCCTGGGGGTTAGGGAATAGAATATGCCCCACGTGCCTTCTGCGTGTCGTAAGAGGCGACTAAAGAGGTTGGGTCGGTGGGCTTGCGACCCCCACCCGGAAAAAATATCTAAGCAAAAAAAAAAAACGAACGAACAGCCTCGGATGCAGACGGAACCAACGTTGACGAACCACGACCGACTAAGGACATGCCTTCGGACATTCTGAGAATGGCTACATGGAATGTTAGTGGCATGAATGATGGCACAAAAGAGAGAGAGGTTCTGGAAGTGTTAGTGAATGCCAGGCTGGATGTATGTGGAATGACAGAGACCAAATGGAAAGGTTCAGATGTGAGAGAGTGGGAGTGTGGAATGGGTGTGTGTGCTGGAGTGAGTGAAGGAACAGCGAGAGAAGGTGCAGGTTTGTTTGTAAGTAGCAAATGGAAGGAATGTGTAAGAGAGTATGGGTCTGTGGGTTCAAGGATTGTGTGGGTGAGAATGAAAGTAGGAATACAAACGTGGGTGATTGTATGCGTGTATGCCCCGACAGAGGATATACTTGAAAGAAAGAAAGAGGAGTTCTGGATGAATGTGGAGGCGTGCCTGGAGAAGTTTGACAAGAACGAAAGAATATTTCTGATTGGAGATATGAATGGTAAGGTGGGTGATAGGAAAGTTGAGGGAGTGGTGGGAGGGTGGGGGGTACCATCAGAGGTGAATGGGAATGGTAGTGCACTTGTGGACGTATGTGTGGGGAGGAGGCTGTGGATAGCCAACACCTTCTTCCGACACAGAATGATCCACAGGTACACGTGGAAACGGATGTTGACGATGAAGGATAAGACAGTGGTGGAACGAAAGTCATTGATTGATTATGTATGTGTGGATGAACGAATGAAGAAATCTGTGATGGATGCTAGGGTGTATCGGGGTATTGGAGGGGGTCTGTCTGATCATTATGTAGTGGTAGCTAAGGTTAGGATACAAAAGAAGTGGGTGAGGAGAGCGGGAGGGAGGCGAGAGGAGGGTGGAATGGTGAGGAGGGTGGAGAGGTTGCAGGAGGAGGAAGTCAGGGAGGAGTACAGGAGAGCAGTGGAAAGACGACTAGGTGGGTTCGACCTGGAAGTTATGGAGGAAGTGGAGGAGATGAGCAAGGTGTTTAAGGATGAGATCTGTGCAGCATGTGAGGAGGTGTGTGGAGTGAGAAGAAGAGGGAGGGGAGTGAAAGGTACAGCATGGTGGACAGAAGAGGTAAGAATAGCTGTGGAAGAAAAGAAGAAAGCATATAGAGAGTGGTTGGGTAGTAGAGGGAATGAAGATTCCGAGAGACAGAAACGAGCGAGGTACGTGGAGAGTAAGAGGGTGGTGAAGAGAGTAGTGAAGGAAAGTAAGAGAAGAGTAGATGAGGAATTTGGAAGGAATCTGAGTGTAAAATGGAGGGAGAGTAAGAAACTGTTCTGGAAAGAAGTCAAGAAAGTTAGGGAAGGTAGCAAGGGAAACAGTAAGGGTGTGAAAGATAAGAATGGGAGAATGCTAGCCGAGAAGCAAGAGAGAGTCGAAAGATGGAGGGAGTACTTCAGTGAGTTGCTAAATGAAAGGAATGAAGAGCCAGCAAACATAGCTGGATATGGTATGGGAGGGAGAAGAAGAGAAGTAGTGGAGGAGGAGGTGGGGATCAGGAGGTCAGAAGTGTGGGAAGCCATGAAAAGAGTGAAGTTGGGGAAAGCACCAGGAACAGATGGAGTGTGTGGGGAAATGTTGAGGTATGGTGGTGAGATAGTGATAGAATGGGTATGGAAAATGTGCAAACTAGCATGGGAGAAGGGGAGTGCACCCGATGACTGGAAGACTGGCATAATAGTCCCCCTATATAAGGGCAAAGGGGAAAGAGGAGTGTGTGGTAACCACCGAGGAATATGTCTTCTAAGCGTAGTAGGGAAGGTATACAGTAGGGTAGTGATGTGAGAGTGAGAACGGAGAAATGGATAGGCGACGAGCAGGGAGGCTTTAGGAAGGGAAGAGGATGTGTAGATCAGATTTTTACCCTGAATTGTGTTGTGGAGAAGTATCTGGAGAAGAAACAAAAGGTGTATGTTGCCTTTATGGACTTGGAGAAGGCCTATGACAGAGTGGATAGAGAAGGTTTGTGGAAAGTACTTAGAATATACGGAGTAGAGGGCAAGTTGCTGAAAGCAGTGAAGAGCATGTATGAGGGTGCAAAGGCGGCAGTACGTGTGGAGAGTGAGCAGAGCGAGTTCTTTGACCTGAATGTTGGTTTGAAACAGGGGTGTGTGATGTCCCCGTGGTTGTTTACTGTATATATGGATGGAGTTATGAAAGAAATACTATCAAGAGCAGTGGATGTTGGTGTATCGCTGAAAAGGGAGGGAATTGAGTGGAAGCTACCTATACTGCTGTTTGCGGATGATACAGTTCTGATGAGTGATAATGAATGGGAGTTGCAGGGTCTGGTAAATGAGTTTGGAACAGTGTGCGAAAAACGGAATTTGAAGGTAAATACGGGGAAGAGCAAGGTTATGGTCTTCGAAAGGGGTGAAGTCACAGAGTGGGAGATGAAGCTGAACGGTCAGGCTATGGAGATCGTCAACTCTTTTAAGTATCTGGGCAGTGTGTTGAGTAAAGATGGGACTATGGATGAAGAGGTGCGGGAGAGGGTACAACAGGGGAAGAGGGTTGTAGGAACGCTAAAAGCAGTAACAAGAAATAGGGTGGTCAGTATGGAAGTGAAGAAGTCCTTGCATGACAGTGTGGTAATCCCGACACTGACTTACGGAAGCGAAGCATGGACGTTGGTTGAGAGACTCAGACCAAGAGTGAGAGCAGTGGAAATGAATTACTTAAGGAGTGCGTGCGGAATTACATGGAGGGATAGACAGACTAATGAGGAAGTAAGAAGGAGGTGTGGTGTGGAGGTAGATGTGCTGGAAAGTGTGAAAAGGAACAACTTGAGATGGTTCGGCCATATGGAACGTATGGAAAGCGAGAGAATGACTAAGAGGGTGTACGAGAGCGAGGTGGAGGGACAGAGGGGGAGAGGTAGACCGAATATGAGGTGGAAGGATGGAGTGAGGAACTACATGAATGAAGGCGGTGCTGGTTGGGGGGAGGGGCGTCGACTGACTGGGGACAGAGGTGCATGGGGGCGGTTCGTTCGTGGCCACCCCTTCGGGGATCACGGCGTCAGGCAATAGATAGATAGATAGAAAATATAAATAAAATAAAATAAATAAATAAAGAGTTTATAAAATGACGATCACATCAGTAATACCCAATCTATCTATCGATCTATCTATCTGCGTGCCTGTCTTTCTATCTATATATCTACTGTATAATATGTGGTGGTGGGCTGACCCTTTGTCAGAGTGAGGGTTGGTGTCCTCTACTTCCCATAGCCCCTTCTATCTTTTTCTCCTTCTGCATCTCTAATTTTTTCAAATGGCGTAGGGATGCGGCGACCCCAACGCCCGCCACTTTCTGGTGCAGGTAGCCTCCTCTGTGGTGGAGGGGTGAGAAATTTCCACCACCGCTTTTCTCCGGCGAGACGTAGAAGTCGGCTAAAGGGGATCGGGGGCGGGGGGCCTGGTATCCTTCTCCCCTTAAATAAATCTACCAAAAGAGCGAGACAGAGATAGGGGCGAGGGAACGCGTTCGTGGTCCCGGACCCTAAAAATAGGAGCTTTGAATGTGCGTGGATGTAGTACGAATGAGAAGCGAGAGGATATTGGAAAGTTATTTGAAAGAAGGATGTATGATGTCCTTGCACTGAATGAAACAAAGATGAAAGGAGAGGGAGAAGTGGATTTTGGAAACGTGATAGGTAGAAAGTCTGGAGTAGACGAGGGAGTCAGGGGGAAAGAAGGAGTGGCTATTATTGTGAAGGAGGAGTTGAGAGAGTTTATAAAAGAGTGGAAAGAGGTGTCATCAAGGCTAATGTGGGTGAGAATGCGGTTTAAGGGTGATAGGTGGGTTTTTTGTAAGTGCGTATGGACCAGGAAGTGAAAGAGAGTTAGACGAGGTAGAGGGTTTCTGGGAGGATTTGAGAGATTGTCTATAAGGGTTTGATGAAAATGAAAACGTTATAGTTTTAGGGGACCTAAATGCTAGGGTAGGAAATGAGCCTATTGAGGGAGTCATCGGTACTTTTGGTGTGGATGGTGTAAACGAGAGTGGAGAAAGACTGAAAAATGTATGTGAAGAGTGTAGATTGAGTGTAGGTAATACGTTCTTCAAAAAAAGGCGTATACACAAGTACACCTGGCATAGACTTGTGAGGGGAGAGATTGTAGAGAGGGCATTGATGGATTATGTGCTGGTGACAAGGGAAAGATTGTGTAGACTGCTGGATGTGAATGTGATGAGAGGTGAGGCGGAGGGTATGTCAGATCATTACCTGGTGGAGGGAAAGCTAAGAGTTAAGAGTTACAGGAGAATAAGAGACAAGCGTGAAGTAAGAGAGGTAATAAAAGTTAGTGAGTTAGAGAAGAGTGACAAAGAGAGGGAGTACAAGGAAAGACTAAATGAAAAGTGGATGGAAGTGAGAGAGATGGAAGAGAGAGAAGTAGAGGTGAATGGCAACAGTTTAAGGAAGGAGTGAAAGCAAGTGCAGAGGTAGTATGCGGCAAAAGGAAAGTAGGAGGCAGAGGTATCAGGAAGGGAAGCGAGTGGTGGAATGATACGGTGAGAAAGGCAGTTGAGGAGAAGAGACAGTGTTTTGAGAGGGTTTTACAGGATGGTAGTGTTGAGGTATGGGAGAGGTACAAGGAGAAAAGGAGAGAGGCAAAACGGAAAATTAGAGAAGCGAAAAAAGATGCAAACGAAAGGTGGGGTCAAAGGCTGAGTGAGAATTTTGAAGAACGAAAGAAAATCTTCTGGAAGGAGGTAAATAAAGTAAGGAAAGGAGGACAAAAGAGGGAAGAGTCAGTGAAAGCTGAAAATGGAGAATTACTAGTGGAACCAGTTGAAGTGAGGAAAAAATATGCCGAGTATTTTGAATCTATGTTAAATACAAGAGATGGAAGAGCAGCAGTGATTGAAGCAGAGGTGGATGGAGATAGGTTACCCAGGCCACCCAGGTGGCAGGGAATGAATGAAAGGATTGAGGAACATGAGGTGAAAGAAGCAGTCAAACAAATGAGAGCGGGAAAAGCAGAAGGTTTGGATGGTATTGCTGTGGAGTGTATAAAGAAGGGTGGAGATGTGATAATAGATTGGTTGGTGAGACTTTTCAATGTGTGCTTTGCTGTGTCAATGGTACCAATAGACTGGAAGAGTGCATGTATTGTGCCATTGTACAAGGGGAAGGGAGATCGGCAGGAGTGTTCAAGTTATAGAGGTATTAGTTTATTGTCAGTGGTTGGAAAGCTGTATGGCAGGG
This sequence comes from Lithodes maja, assembly GCA_037953745.1. NCBI lineage: Eukaryota > Metazoa > Arthropoda > Malacostraca > Decapoda > Lithodidae > Lithodes > Lithodes maja. The sequence continues at coordinate 9,073 of JBAKBP010026159.1, forward strand.
TGTTGATAGAGAGGATAATAAAGTGTACGGAAGTTGCAATAGGAGAAGAACAGTGCGGTTTTAGGAAGGGAAGAGGGTGCGTGGATCAGATGTTTGCAGTAAGACAGTTATGCGAGAAGTATTTAGAGAAGCATAAGGAGATATTTTGGGCTTTTATGGACTTGGAAAAAGCGTATGATCGTGTGGACCGTGAAGCAATGTGGAAGGTGTTAAGGATTTATGAAATAGGAGGAAATTTGTTAGAAGCAGTTAAGAGTTTTTATGAAGGGAGCAGAGCATGTGTGAGAGTAGGAAATGGTGAGTTGAGTGAATGGTTTAAGGTAAAGGTTGGTTTGAGGTAAAGGTAGGTTTGCGACAGGGTTGTGTAATGTCACCATGGCTGTTTAATATGTTTATGGATGGTGTGGTGAGGGAGGTGAAAAGGAGAACTATGGGAAGAGGATTGGGTTTAGTAGGAAAGAATGGTAGAGATTGGGAGTTGAATCAGTTGCTGTTCGCTGATGACACAGCATTGGTGGCGGATTCTGATGAGAAACTGCAGCGGGTAGTCAAAGAGTTTGGTGTGGTTTGTGGAAGGAGGAAACTGAAGGTGAATGTCAATAAAAGTAAAGTAATGGTGTGTAATAGGGGAGAGCATAGAGTGAATCTAGATGTGAGGCTGGATAGGGAAATATTGGAACAAGTAGAGTGTTTTAAATATCTAGGAGGAACGATAAGCAGGAGTGGAGGTATGGAAGTGGAGGTAAAACAGAGAGTGTGTGAAGGTAGGAAGGTTTTCGGAGCAATGGGAAGTATGTGGAAGACGAGAAATCTCGGAGTGAAAGTCAAAAGTGCACTGTATCAAGGAATTGTTGTGCTAACAGTGATGTATGGGGCTGAGACATGGGCTCTGAAGAAATAGGAGAAAAGAGGGCTGGATGTGATGGAGATGAGCTGCTTGAGGAGTATGTGTGGAGTTACTCGTAGAGACAGATTGAGGAATGAAGAGATACGTAGGAGAGTGGGGCAGCAGGAACATTTGTCAGCCAGAGTGGACAGAAGGGTGCTGAGCTGGTATGGTCATGTTGAACGAATGGGAGATGAAAGGCTTACAAAGAGAATATGTGAGTCAGGTACAAGGGGAGATAGAAGGGCAGGAAGACCCCCATTGAGATGGAGAGACTGTGTAAGAAAGGCTTTGGATGATAGAGGAATGACTATAGATCAGGCAGGGGAAGTGGTGGTGCACAGGATTGAATGGAGAATGCTTGTGAATAGTTGAGTGAACACGTGGTCATTTGGAGTAAGGGGTCGGGCGCAAGTTGGACTAGATAATAGTCCATCAGGCGCCTGGCCCGGGGAGACGATTAATATGAAGGGTGCGCCTGTAAGTGTGGTGGGAGGGCTTGTGGCTTTGGCTCCGCTGCATGTCTGCCTGCCGAGATCGGAACCTCTCCGGGTGGTCGGGGGCCGGGGGAGTGGTGGAGCGACCTTGGTGATCCTGGTCTCTGGGTCTTCTCCTGGGTGACCTGGATGTGTGTGAGTTTGTGCTTTTTATCTGTGTTTATTTGTTGTTTTATGTTGTTTTTGTGTTTTCTCTGTTCTTGCTCTGTCTTGAGTCGGCTACCCCCAAATATGGGGATTGGGCCTGAGCATATAGATAGATATAGATAGATGTACCGTACATGCCTGTCTTTCTATCTATCAACCCATTGATCTGTGTGTCTATCCCTCTGCCTGTCCATCGTCTGTGGTGCGGAGACAGTGTAGGCTATAGAGAGATATAGAGTTACCATGAGTTGAAGTGAGCTAGTGGTGTTGAATGGCTCTATATGGGGTGGACGTGTTGTGTGGACCCTCAAGTACCTACGAGAGGCTTTATGCAGATAACATCACCGCAGTTGTATAACGGGAAAGTGGCGGTGATATCAATGCATCTTTCGGTATAAGTAACCTATAGCATAATGTCCAGATTCAGTCCCTAGTGGATGTTTTTTTTTTTTTTCCCAACTACTCCCTCTCGGGCATAGGCTGAGAGCATGTACATTGAACGGCGAAGCCCGTGAGGTCTCGTTCCAGTCTAGGGAGTGAGACATGTGAAACACTTTGGGATACAACCAGCCCCCGATATCTTGCCTTCGCAAGATGCACGGGTGCACCCCGGCTCGTTTATGCCGGGATCAGTGTTATATACAGTATATTGTGTGTGTATAATGTATATGTATATATATTGGTTTTTATTTTATTTATTTTTTCTGGTGATTATATGGTGTGATATGATCGATACTTAACTTCATTACCGTGGCAAATAACCTGTTGTTAATTATCCAAACTCTGAGTAAATATATATACTATACTGTATATATATAAATATACTATATATATATATATATATATATATATATATATATATATATATATAATACACAATACATACAAATATAATACGTGATATATCGGTACCGGTACTGTATATTATAAATAATACCGGTACTGTACATACAAATGCTGTGGGAGAATCTCCAATTTTTTATTTTTTTTTTCTAGCTTTAGAATAACCTAAAAACTTGACCTAACCTTGTAGGCACCAATCGAGCAGGGCAATACCCATGGGAGGCCTCATAGGCATGTGATAAGGAGTTGCTGGAACTCTGTTTTATTTGCCTGTTTTCCCTCACTGTTTCTGTTACACAGGAAGTAATCCAGCTAGCTCTCACAAACACCTCCTCCTGTTCATTTCACTGCACTAAACAAGCACACCACACATCTTTCGAATACACAAAAATATATAAAAATAGATACAACAAAAATCGCGACTGTCGCTCTTTCAACTTTGGGAGAGACACTTGTTGCAGACAGCTTCGCCTTGTCTCCTTACACATAAATAAATAAATATATATATATATATATATATATATATACTAGCAGGGGTACCCGGCGTTGCCCGGGTTTAAATTCTACTACCATAATCACCATCATCAATCACTACTACCACAATCATCACAATACTACTACTACCATAATCACCGGCCTCGACCTCCCTGTGCCTCATTAAACGGCGACCTCGATTTCGGCCGCTAAATGACCTCATCCGTACCCCCATTTTGGGGGGCTGCGAACAACTTTCGTTCCATACACCTTTTCGATCGGAGGCCTCCTTCTGCCCCAAACGGCAATTTCTTTCAATTTGTTTTCAATTTCGGCCTCGAAACGACCTCCGATCGTGGCCTCGCCCCCTCTATGACCTGACCCAGGTCAATTGATACCCACATGCAAAGTTTCAGCTCCCCAGGTCTAAAACTGCGGCCGCCTCTTAAGAACACACAGACAGACACACACACAGACAATCGAAAATATTATATATACATATATATATAAATTATATATATATATATATATATATATATATATATATATATATATATATATATATATATATACTGGGATATCAGAAGAGTCTTAAGGAAACATTATGTTAGGATTTTAGGTTTTTCCAAAGCTAAGGTTGAGGGGGGTAGGTCTTCAGGGGAGGTGTGGTGGAGTGGTCTTGCCACTGGCTTGGTAATCCAAAGGTCCCGGGTTCAAATCCCGATGTATCAATGGGAAGATATTATTGGGATAGAATTTGTGCTGTACCTGGTATCAGTGCATTACCACAAGCCCACCGAAACGTCAATAAAATACCCTCATTGTTCCCTGATTAAATAGCACTGTATGAATATTCCCATATTCAAAATATGCTATAGGGGTGCAATGCCTGGTGAGTTATCTGCTCAACAGGTGGCGTTGTGTGTGTGTAAGTGTGAGAGTCCGAGTGTAGGGGGTGAGACAGTGAAGCACGGGAACGAGGTGGCTTCAGAGATGGGGTCGTTTCGGGCCATGAGTGAGCACCGTGCCTCATGTGAAGGCAAGATGGCAGGTGCTCGTTGTACTCTACGTGCTTCACATGTCTCACTCCCTAGACTGGTACAAGACCTCACGGGCTTCACTGTTCATTGTAAAGCGGTGAATGTTAAGGCTCTCAGCCTATGCCCGAGAGGAAGTAAGTTGGAATATAGACAAAAAAAAAAAAAAAAAAAAAAAAACTACAAGGCTACAAACAAGTGGGGGACAATATAAAGTTTAGCTTACGAATTTTGCCATCAATTGTATAATTCCTTATAGGTCTGCCATACCCTATACTTCATTGTGATGTACCGTACGTCATTACCGCCACAAATTGGTCAGTATTTACAAGTAACTATTAATCCATTTGAGTATATATTTCTATATTTTTGGCCAGTCTTCTTTATTATTTTTTTTTCTCTTGTCTTAGTTGTTTTGAGTTATGAAACCTGTCGGAAATTGTGTTTTTACTCATTATCAATCAATCGTAAGATAGTGGGGAGTAATCTAATTATGGTTGCCGTGATATACAGAATGGGTTGAACCCACTTGACACATTGAAATCAGTATCTATTTTGCCAGTAGAGGGGTCTAATTAGAGTTTTACCACACAGTTTTGGCACCGCCGCCGTCGATAGGGAGATTTATATGAGTTTTTGTTTTTGCAGTGCTTTTTATCTATCTAGCTATTGCCAGACGCCTTATTCCTCTTTACGAGGGTGTCCACACACAAAATTCCCCCAAGCAGACCTAACCCCTGTGAGAAGGACAACCCGTGCCAGTTTACTGAAGGACTTACAGGATTGACCACTCAACTTAGGGTCCGTCTGACTCAAAGGCCTTCTATGTATATTTTTAGCACTATTTTTCTACAGTGGTGCGCGGCTAGTCCATCCACTAACCTGCTTCACCCTTAGGTGAGCAGTAAGGATTTGTATAAGGTTTATTCCCCTAGACAGGTTGCCGACCAAGGCTGACGAGTCCCATCCACCCGGATTTGTATAAGGTTGTCTCCCCTAGACAGGTTGCCGACCAAGGCTGACGAGTCCCATCCACCCGGATGGGATAGTGCCCATAAAATGCATTTCCGACGGTAATGGCGTATATAGCACTACATATAACTAAGCTACATGCCACGATACAATCGATGGCTTTGATTAATAGTAACTTATAAATATTGTTTAGAAGGGGAAGAGGGTGTGTGGATAAGAATTGTGCTGTAAGACAGCTATGCGAGAAGTATTTAGAGAAAAGTGAGGAGATATTTTGAACTGTTATGAATTTGGAAAATGTGTATGATCGTGTGGATAGAGAAGCAATGTGGAAGGTGCTAAGGATTTACGAAATTGGAGGACATTTGTTAAGATCAATCAAGAATTTTTATGAAGAGAGCAGAGCGTGTGCTAGAGTAGGGAATGAGTTGAGTGAATGGTTTGAGGTAAAAGTAGGTCTGGGACAGGGTTGTGTAATGTCACAAGTGGTGCCTAAACTCATCCTGTATCCCAAGGGGAAAAAAGGTAAATAAATAAAATACAAACAAAATTTACTCTGAAAATTACATAGGCCTACATCTGTTTTCAGATCGTTGGTTAATTGGGGAAAAACATTTTCCGGGGATTGTAACTAATTTCAACTACTGTATATTGATAAAAACTACCGTACCTAAAACCAATACAAAAAAACATGGGACAATTAGTGGTAGTCTCGGTAATATTTTCCAGGAATTCCTATCAGCCAGATTGGAAAGAAGGGTGCTATGCTGGTATAGATATGTTGAAAGAATGGGAGATGAAAGGCTTACAAAGAGAATATATAAGGCAGAAACAAGGGGAAATAGATTGAGAGGAAGATCTCGGAAAAGATGGAGAGGTGTGGAAAATGCATTGGAAGATATAGATGACTGAATAACAGGTAAGAGAAGTGATGGATCGGAATGAATGGAGAATGATTGTAAATAGATGAGTGATAACGCGGTTGTAGGGAGTGGGGTGGGTGCCAGTTGGACTAGATAATAGTCCGTCAGGCGTCCAGTCCGGGGAGCCGGTGTATATATGAAGGGCCCTGCCTGGAAGTGATGTGGGCGGGCATTGTGGTGTGCTCCGCTGCATGTCTGCATGCTGAGACCGGAACCTCTCCTGGAGGTCTAGGACCTGGGAGTGTTATACTGGGGACCCCAAATGGGCGTTGGTCTTTGAGTCTTCTCCTGGGCGACCTAGATGTGTGTGGATGTTGCTTTCCATTATATTTTGTTACTTCTGTTCGAGCTCTGTCTCGAGTCGGCCACTCCCAGCTATGAGGTATGTGCCTGAGTATATACATACATAAACAGTGTCCCACAAATTATATTATTTTGCATTAAACTTTGTGGGTTTAATAAGGGTGGAAGCAAGAGAGGGGGCCATCTTGAATTGGAGAACTAATGTTTTCATTTTTTCACCGTATGTTTAGCATTTTGTCATCCTCTGTATCAATAATAATACCAGCAGCGATCTGCTTAAGCTAGGTTGTTAAGTTAGGTTAATGATAAAATAGGATTTTCAGGGGGCGTGTCATAACATTGTTTGATATGGGTACAAATGCAATTGCTGTAGAAATCATAGCCTACCTCAAATACCACCAAAAATCTTAAGACTAACGGAAAAATAAATAAAAAATAAAGAAACACATTTGTGGGCTACACTTGATATTGACCCAAGTGTGTGTGTGCATCATCAACTATACAGAATATATTTATAACCAATATGAATCTTATCTACGAAATTATAGAACAGCCCCTTCAATACATGAGAATGCTTATCAGTAATTTTGGGTTAATATAAAGTTTATGTAATTAGGCTAAATTGCTAAACAAAAAATATATATATATATATATAGGGAATAAGCTCGCAGCCTTAATATACCGGTACATGAACATGGCTAATGAACATCCGGGAACTTCTGGGAGGAGCCTAGCATGTAAACAAAGTGTTATGGACTGGTGAACTGGCTGGACAAAACTAGGGCCTAACTAAAATTTGTATAGGGGGGTGACAATCAAATTGACAAAATAAGAAAAGTAGCACTTATCCGCGCATCCCTTGAGTAAGGTAAGATCAACAACAAATAATTACCTAAGACAGGAATCCCGTAATCGAGGAGTAGTAGTGGTGCAGTTAACCCAGTTTTATCACATTTATAAAACCTGACATTAATAGAAAAAACTCCCATTATAATCAATCTCAGAGCTCTTTCGGACATCCCCAGTTTACAAACGCCTTCTTTATGCAGTATAATCGATATTTACCCCCTGCTGGCAACATCTTACATCGGAGTGTTTTAAAATCGTTGGATAATGGGAGAAATAAAATGTTCCGGGGATTGTAACTAATTTCGGTTAACCTGACTTTTTGGACCGACAGCGATTTCAGTAAGTTTTATTTTGTTTTGTTTTTAATTTTTCCTTCAGATATAGTGTTGTTTTATACTGAAGAGTAGCTGAAATGAGTATTTACCCATTATCCAAATTCCAACAATCTAAAATCACGCCCCCCACTAGTGGAGAGGGATATGAAGTTCAGAGAAAATGAAGGGTTAAAGCGTAAAAAAGACATTAGCCTAACCTAACAACCTTACCTAACCTATCCTAGTATTATGGGTGGGGGCTGCCACCCCCACACCCCCGCTGGTTGGGCAACAGTGCAAAAAACACAGTATTATGGGGCATACCTTACTTCGGCAACGAGTGGCAGTGAGAGGGCCGAGAGGTTCACAACAATAACATGAGTGCGGCGGCGGAGGTAAGTTAAAATAAGAAATAATTGTATTTATTATCCATTAATTTCCGGAAGTTTAAACATTTGCGAAAAAATCTTAATCTTTGTTACTTTGCCATCACCCATTAACATTTGCACTGCTAGCTGTGGTGCGTAGTTTAGCGTTTTTGTTTTTTCTCCCTTATAATACATTTCAGCTCTTAATGACATACTGTATATAGCAATGATGGAATTATTCTATAATTGCACCTATACGAGCTAAACAAATTATTATTGTATTTAACAGGAAGGTACGACGAGGTAAGTGATGTGGTATAGGTGGCAATATGCGGAAATGGATTATAAGGGCATTCCGCTCCCTCTGACCCACTTATGAAAATCTACGGTTATTCACTCCACCCCAACTGGATTTCTACACCTTTACCCAACCAGCAGGTGTGTGGGGGCGGCAGCCCCCACCCATAATACTAGGATAGGTTAGGTAAGGTTGTTAGGTTAGGCTAATGTCTCTCTGAAACATTGTAAAACTCTTGTCACATCTAGATTGATAGACTTTTGTCAGAGGGGGCGGAATGCCATTATAATCCATTTCCGCATATTGCCACCTATACCACATCACTTACCTCGTCGTACCTTCCTGTTAAATACAATAATATTTTGGATAATATTCAAGGACACTAGTGCGACGTTATGAGAAACAATTTATTAGGGAAAATAGGCACCAATAGATTCGCCATATTTTTCTCTATATAGTCCGTATGGAGGATTTTCGTTATCAACAAATTGAAAAATACCCACTTCACAGACAAATACACCAAAAATCTAAGTCAAAGCGGGGGTGTGGGGGCGGCAGCCCCCACCTATAATACTAGGATAGGTTAGGTAAGGTTGTTAGGTTAGGCTAATGTCCTTTCAAAGGGGTATCGGCTAGTAAACACTAGGATAGCCTATACCCGCTCAGAGGTAAGAAGAAGAGTCCTGCAGTAGTCTCCTTGAATGCTACCATATTTTCTTTAGCTCGTATAGGTGCAATTATAGAAATTTACCGCAATGATGTATAATTTATGCTCTACCAGACCTATTAGCCCTAAACAGATCGATGGGCTAACTGTTGGTCCAAATCATCAGTATAACCCTAATGGTAACTACTGTATAATGATGCAAACTACAAAAAAGAAAAACCATGGGAAAATTAGTGGTAGTTTCGGTAATATTTTCCAACACGCCCCCTACTACATAACTATTTGGCTAAACCGTTTGCCATGGGGTACAGAATATATTGAGGGGGGGGGGTCAAATTGGATTTTCGGTAGCGTATGTGTATTTTGTATTATAATCCTTTTTCTCATCAGTTCCTTCATTGATTAGTGTGTTTTAAGGTGTTTTTCCGGGTATTCTGCAGAACAATAACTCCTCGATTACGGGATTCCTGTCTCATGGAATCATTTGTTTTCGCTCTTATCTTACTCAGGGGACCTTAGTGATGTGCGGATAAGTGCTACTTTTCTTATTTTGTCAATTTGATTTTCACTCCCCTATCAGAGATATTTTTGTGCAGCCAGTCCAGGACACTATGTTTACATTCTAGCCTCCTTGGAGGCTCCTCCCCGATGTTTAGTAGCCAATCAGAGTGGAGCTTCACCTACAAGAAGTCAGTACATTTTTATTGGTACTTTCCTGTTATCGACAGCCAAAGCTGAAGATTTGCAGAGTAAACACCATAGACTTTATCCTATCATATTTTTATAGTTTTAATACCCAATCAGCGGGGGTGTGGGGGCAGCAGTGAAACCGGATCTGGAATTATACCGCCTAACCTATCCTAGTATTATGGGTGGGGACCCATAATACTAGGATAGGTTAGGCGGTATAATTCCAGATCCGGTTTCACAGCGAATTTAGCGTTTTGTGTTTTTGTTTTTCTCAGTTTTCTTTAATACACAGTGTTGTTTTATGCTAAGGACTGGCGGAAATGAGTATTTACCCATTATACAACAATCTAAAAACATGGCCCCCACTAGTGGGGAGGGCTATGAAGATCAGGGAAATTGAGGGGTAAAAGACGAAAATAAGGGGTAATATTAGTCTAACCTAACAACCTTACCTAACCTATCCTAGTATTATAGGTGGGGGCTGCCGCCCCCACACCCCCACTGGTTTGGTATCAAAATAATAAAGAATAGACGGTCGCCGGAAAAAAAATCGATGAAGTCTACGATATTTACTCCGCAATCTTCAGCTTTGGCTGTGGATAACAGGAGGTAAATATTAACTTTTTCACAGTAATTATAATTCCATTTGCGCCGCTACTGACCGATATAGGAATTAAGTATGGTATATGACAAATTTATAGAAGCCATATAAATTGATGAGTGTGCTGTGAAACCGGATCTAGAATAATACCGGTTAGGCTAATGTCTTTTCAAAGTTAACTAGATCGAGTAAACTCCTAGATTGTTGGGGTATCTGAATTACAATTAACAATGCAAATGCTAATAAAAAGTGCTTTCCGCACTTTCCAACAATAAAATACACACTTACAATGCATTAAAATAAAAAATAAACAAATAAAACCTTAAATAACAGGAGTTGTAGTTATGCAGAATTACCTTACAGATGCGCGGATAAGGGATACTTTTCTTATTTTGTCAATTTCATTGTCACCCCCCTATACAATTTTCAGAGTTAAGTCCTAGTTTTGTCCAGCCAGGCCAGTCCAGTCCACAACACTTTGTTTACATGCTAGGCTCCTCCCAGGGTTCAATGTTATTTTAATACCACAAATTTTGTTGATATATTTGAAGATAAATATTGAATCTATATGCTCTAAAGATCATAAGAAAATTTGTTTTAACCCTCGGCAAAACCTAATAAAAAAGTATGATACTAACATTTATTTTTCGTAACAAAGTTGTCAATACGGTACTTTCAGTCATCGATAGCTCTAAAGATCATATGAAAATGTGTTAAACCCTCGGAAAAACCTTATATCAAAGTATGGTACTAAAATTTAATTTTCGTAACAAGGTTGTCAATACGGTACTTTCCCGTTATCAATGTACAATCAAGCTGAAGATTGCAGAGTAAACACCATAGATTTCATCGACTTTTCTTTCACCTTCGTATAATCGACAGCCAATTTTTTTTTTTTGTATTACGGTAAGGGATTAGTACTCAACCAGCGGGGGTGTGGGGGCCAGTGTGCCAAAATTCGCCCATTTTCTTCGTGATCCCGAACCTAACATCTGAAAAAAATATTGATACTGAAATTGGCTAAGAGCCTGTGACTCCCGGGGCGGCCGGGAGCCCCGCTAAACCTGCCATTCTATTTCTACATTACACTCATCAAACGATAGTTGCTTTGCTCTACACTGTACTCTACATTGGCTATGATCTTAGAACTATTATATATCACCTGTATTGAAGTCCAAATGCAGCTACTAATGTAAATATAGACGGATAAATCCAGAGCTCAAGTCATGAAAGCTATTTGTTTACACTGTGAAAACACAACTTGTTCGGTTCGGATGAGGTGACTGACTTTAGCACCAATATAACAAATATATATTACAATAAGGAAACTGCCATCGTTCATAGAACGAACTCCTGGATGGGAGAGTCCGCTAAAACAAACAAACAAACAAACAACCAATGTACCCCTACACTCCGATGTTATATTGCGCCGAAGGCTGAGTCAAGACGAACACAACTACCGTAATTTTATTGGCACTCGAATGCTCAATAATATGTAATTTAAAGGATAATAATAGGTATTTATCTAAAACTATGTACTGTATATATTAACTAAACTACTCCATGTGTTTAATATATTGACTGAATTTCACTGAAATGAATAATGTAAAATATTAATTTAAGTTTGAATGTTAGTTTTCTGATCTGATCTGATCCCAATTAAACTCCCACAAAATACACGATATTTTTTCGTATGTGTTAATTTTATGGGGTCTCTAATTTCTTAAAAATAGTGAATGAATATAAATTTTATGTGTTTGACAAAGAGCGCAAGACCTTGAGGCATAAGGTAAGCTATAAATTAGTACGATTTTATGATGAATTATTGGTTTTTCAGGGGTATTTATGTGGTTGGATCAATGGAAAACAACGAACTAATATCAGCGATGTTTTCCATTGTGGTGTTTCCGAGAATAATCCAATGATGCCGCCAATCAACTGTGGAACACTTGGAAATGTGTTAGCTGTTATTTACCGATATATTTGTGGAAAAATAGAGTGAATTAAGGGGCTGGAATATAACATTGACTTCATGTGAAGTGCGAGTGCCCTACACATTCTAAAATTGTGCATATTAGTCTTGGGGAACTCATTATATATAAGGTATAAGTTCAAGGTGATACTTTGGATAAACCTGACTTCTAGCAAGCACCAAACAGCAATTTTGTAAGTAGCCAAGCATATTATTTTGTTCAGATAAGCCTAGGCCTACTTGTATTAGCCTAGGCCTATGATGATAATGATGATTTGAAGCAGAAATGAGTAGCCTAGGCTGAGGCAAGGCATATTAGGCTTAGGATAACCCATTATCCAACAATCTTAGGACTGCCCCCACTAGTGGGGCTATGTATAATGTATTGATAGGCTAATGAAGATCAAGGAAGATTTGAGGTTAAAGACAGTAAAAAATAAGGTTAGCTAGGCTCTTAACCCGGGAACGGCGAAGGTCCTCAATTATGGTAATTATTTAGAAGATGACCTTTTTTTCTAGTTATTAAAAACTTACTCTATGGTGTATTATATGATATATAGAAGCAATAGAACTGTTAAAATGACCTGGGAAGTGTATATTAAACTTAGCCTAGACCAACATTCCTGTTTTTTTTTTTTTTTTTTTCTAAGGCTAGGCTAGGCTAACCTAGCCTAGGCTACTCTTGAGTTTTGGAACACAGTAGGCCTAAGCCTAGGCCTCTTTTAGATGTCTAACTTTTAAAATAATAATATAAAAATACGTAGGCTAGGCCTAGGCTAGGATTAATTTGTTTTTATCATTATAGCCTACAGAAAGTTAATTTTTGTTTTGTTTTTTTGTTTTTTTCTATGTGATTGAGGGAGGCAAAAGGCATAACTGCCTATAGCAAGTGCCTCCCCCATAGTTGAAAGAGTGACAGGGCCAAAATAAAAAAAACAGCATCATTCGACACCCTGGCTAGGCTATAGCCTATGACAATAACAGTTTGCCGTCATGCCGTGGGATTATAGGGGTAGACCTGTCACTGAAGAATACTTTCGCAGTCTTACCGTTTGTTTTTGTTTTCAAGGTATAGGCTATAGGCAGAATAGGCTACAGTAGTATCTTATCTACTGGTATCTTATTTTATTGTAGTTTATATTATGAGTGGAAGATTTGCAATAACTTACCCTAACAAAAGTCCAAACTTAGTGTCCAAAGTGGGATCTGCACCCTGCCTCTATGTTCTCATTTTGTATACCGGTAACTTTTTAGCCAGATTACCGGTACAATTTAATAAGTGTACAGCCAGCAGCTAGGCCTACCGCCTACAGTGCATTTATAGATTTCCCGGAATCCCGGCCATGACTTGGGTATCACTAAAGAATCTTTCCGCAGCCTTATGTACAATTGTTTGTTTTTATTTCTTCAAGGAATATAGTACAGTAGTTTATTGTTCAATTGTTTATCATGTTATGAGTAGATAATTTGCATTACCTTACCCTAACCTAACTTTACTTAGTCTTAGTGTCCAAAGTGGGGGCTGCCACTATCCCCACAGTCCACACACCCGCTAACTAACATATATTATTGGTATGTCTTGTCATTACTATAACCTGACTTCATGGGGGTAACGGAGACTTGATGGAATATTTTCGGAATTAGCCTCGCAGAATCTCGAGTCTTTTAAAGTTGTGAAAATTAAAGTAAGTTTCTACGTTCCTACTGATTGTACTTAACCCGAGATGGGAATAGCCTACCCAGGTATATTTTACTCGGCCCAGGGAAAATAATAGACAAACAAATGTTCTAATCAAAGTTTATTCTTGAAACTTGGTACCGGTATGTATTTTAACCAGTACTCTATAGTAACTCATGTATCATATGAAAGGATATAAATTAAGTATGTAATAGTTCTTGGAATGCAACAACAAATATACATGAAATCTTTATTGGACAAAAGTTACAAAACTAAAACAGGGACTGCTAAGAATAATTTAAAAACCTGTTTTCAATGCCTATATTAGTGGACCTGAAGTGAATCTCTTTGAGACTGAAGTACAGGCAGCCAGCTCCCCTAGTATCCTGATTAAACACCAGTAAACATACATAACATCCCTTTTACTTACAATATTATTCATTCCTTTTAATAAATTTTTAGCATGTATTGTGCGTATATTTACCTTCACATCTCAAAATTTCTCCGGCGGCCGGGGGGCTATGCCCCCCGGACCCCCTGTTATGTACCGGGGGGCTGCGCCACCCGCACCCCCGCAGACGCCGTGCAAAGTTGATCCTTGTAAGCTTAGAAAAATGATCCAGAACTGGATAATTTCTGTTTTGACACCCTGGTGGGGGCGGCAACCCCCACTCATAATACTAGGTTAGGTTAGGTAAGGTTGTTAGATTAGGCTAATGTCTTTTCAAATCACTATCGAGGGGCTGTCTCAACATCGATCGATAGGCCTAATGGGGAAAATAGGTTTTCCCGAGATTTCTAATTAATTACAAACACTATATATTGATGCAAATGAACAATTTTGTTTATAAAAAACACTCGGAAAATTCGTGGTATTAAAATAACATTTTCCCCCTCCCAGAAGTTCCCGGATGTTCATTAGCCAATGAGAGTCGAGCTTCACCTACTTTTTTATTTTCCCAACAAATTATTATTATCTTTTACAATTGTCTCTTCCAGTGTTTTACATACTGTCTGAATTTATTACTTTCTAATTTTTCTACATTTAGTTTTTGGGATATCGATTTGTAACAATACATTTTAACTTGTACCCACAATGCACTTCGCCTGTGAAGTGTGAAGTGTGACGTCAGTTTCAAACACAATCTCCTGGAAGGCCTCATGCCAGGTTAGTTTTCCTCACATTTAGGAGTATTTTTGGCGGTATTTCTCGAGTATGGCTATTTTTCTTCAATATATAACCGTAAGTAGACCCTTAGGGCTTGCATTACAGGGTCTTTTCCATGTCAAAAAGGCCAATTTCGCCCATTATATAGGGACATATCCTCAGCCCCCCCCCCCCCCCCCCCAACACTCACGTATGTTAATGCTTTGTAAGTGTGTATTTTCTATTTAGAAAGTGAGGAAAGCCCTATTTATTAGCATTTGTATTATTAATTGTAATTCCGATACCTCAACAATCTAGGGGAGAGTTTGGGAATGCAGGGTTTCGGGTGGGGTACAAATAGGGGTATTGTGGACAGTGGGAATAGCCTAACTCTAAAAATGTAATAAATACAACTGAAAAAACCCCAAAATGTTGAAATCCGAGCCAAGTTTTGGCCAATTTTCAGAGTCCAAAAAGGGCAAAACCCATAATACTAGGTTAGGTTAGGTTAATGTTAACCCCATAATACTAGGTTAGGTTAGGTTAGGTTAATGACAAAACTTGGCTCCGATTTCATGGATTTAGCGGGGGTGTGGGGGCGGCAGTCCCCACCCATAATACTAGGTTAGGTTAGGCTAGGCTAATGTTAACCCCATAATACTAGGTTAGGTTAGGTTATTTGGTTAGGTTAATGACAAAACTTGGCTCGGATTTCATGGATTTAGCGGGGGTGTGGGGGCGGCACCCCGCCCCATAATACTAGGTTAGGTTAGGTTAGGTTAGGCTAATGTTAATCCCATAAAACTAGGTTAGGTTATTTGGTTAGGTTAATGACAAAACTTGGCTCGGATTTCATGGATTTAGCGGGGGTGTGGGGGCGGCAGCCCCCACCCATAATACTAGGTTAGGTTAGGCTAATGTTAACCACATCCTTACTGAGTTTTTCAACAGTGAAAAACAAGAAAACCCCAGCCAACTTTCAAAATGAGGTTACTGTGATTTTGGACTCTGAAAATTCGACAAACACCAGCCAAGTTTGGTCAACACTTTGGGGTTTTCTTCAGCTGAAAAAGGGTGAAATCCGAGCCAATTTTGTTTTCCAATTTTGCCCTTTTTGGACTCTGAAAATTGGCCAAATCCGAGCCAACTTTTGCCAAAACTTGGCTCGGATTTCAACATTTTGGTGTTTTTTCAATTGTATTTATTACATTTTTAGAGTTATTCCCATAATACCTCTATTTTTACCCCACCCAAAACCCCGCATTCCCAAACTCTCTCCCCTAGATTGTTGAGGTATCGGAATTACAATTAATACAAATGCTAATAAATTGGGCTTTCCTCACTTTCTAAATAGAAAATACACACTTACAAAGCATTAACATACACAAATAAAATAAATTTAACATAAAATAGCAGTAGTAGTAGTTATGCAGAATTACCTTTAATTATTATAACTTTCACCAGCATACAATAATAGACCTGGGTAATATATTAAATGCTCTATAAGAGAGTTCGCTATGACAACTGTGCTTTCGTCTGCGGGGCCGCAGCCGCTATGCCCTGACATTTACACCAAATCAAGATTCTATTTCTATGCATTTAAAATACTTTGATGATAAAAACTATCCCAACCAACGTAACCAAACCTAATTCAAGACATACAGTAAACATACAGTAAACATACATCGACATATACCTGTAATTGGGCGTGAATATAGAAGTATACCGGCTGCAGGGCATGAGCTTCCTTCGTCTGCATATTTATATCGAATATCAGGAAAAATGTTATTTTAATACCACTAATTTTCAGAGTGTTTTTTATAAACAAAATTGTTCATTTGCATCAATATATAGAGTTTGTAATTAATTAGAAATCTCGGGAAAACCTATTTTCCCCATAAGGCCTATCGATCGATGTTATTCCCCGATAGTGATTTGAAAAGACATTAGCCTAACCTAACAACCTTACCTAACCTAACCTAGTATTATGGGTGGGGGCTGCCGCCCCCACATCCCCGCTGGTTGAGTACTAATCCCTTAGTTAATACAAAAAAAAAAAATTGGATGTCTATTATAGGAAGGTAAAAGTCGATGAAGTCTACGGTGTTTACTGTGCAATCTTCAGCTTTGATTGTACATTGATAACGGGAAAGTACCGATTGACAACCTTGTTACGAACATTTAATTTTAGTACCATACTTTTATATTAGGTTTTTCCGAGGGTTAAAACACATTTTCATATGATCTTTAGAGCTATCGATAACTGGAAGTACCATATTGACAACCTTGTTACGATTTTTTTTTTTAGTACCATACCTTTTTATTAGGTTTTGCCGAGGGTTAAAACAAATTTTCTTATGATCTTTAGAGCATATAGATTCAATATTTATATTCAAATATATCACAAAAATTCGTGGTATTAAAATAACATTGAACCGAATATCATTACAAAATTAATGACGATTGATTTGTGTTCATATTCTACTTGTTCTTAATATAGTGTTCTTGAATTTCTAGCCATAAAATATGCAAAGCTTCAACCAGTAAGAGTTAATATTGGAAAAACAAAGTAGAACGACATTCGATAAATCTACAGTTATACTACCCCTATTTTGTCGCTATTCTGTTGGTACTAATGGGTTAATATTATTAGTAGTAGACTTAGTATGGTTTGATGATGCGCGGAAATGTATATTTGACTTGAAATAGATACATTGAAGTATTGCAAACCCATAAACAGGGAACGTGAGCAGGGTTTAGACCGTCGCGCACCCATAAACAGGGAACGTGAGGGGGAGTTTAGACCGTCGCGGAAACAGGTTACTTTTCGGTTAGGTTAGGTTAAGTTAGGTTAGGTTAGGTTAGGCTAATGTTAAAAATACTAAAATGCGACGGTCCTTAGTATTAAACAACATTGTATATCAAATAAAAAAATAAAAACAACAACAAATTACCTGAAAAACTCGTATCTGGTTGGTGATAATTTTTTATCAAAATAAGTTTTTTTCCAGTTTCCGCGTCTGCTGAACCATCCAAAAACACGCTAAAAGGCGTGTTTTGAAGGGGGGAGGTGGTGGGGGGTAGTGGGGGAGGGGTAGTATAACTGTAGATTTACCCGACATTCTCCCCATGTTGTCAACATCTAGCCTACATCCCATGCGTGACGTCACGATTTTACAAGACTAACAAATTTCGGCGAGCTACCAGAAATGTGAGTATCTGGTGGGTCTACTTGTTAGTGTATATATACTTTGGTACAGACATACTGTATATACCAATGTATTAGGCTATGTGATATGACAATACAAGACATCGTCTATAGGCCTAGCTACCGAGAAGAAAAGATAAAATAAGGGTAACATTCAAGACAGCTAGAGCCGCCTTATTTACCAAGTTTCTTTATATTTTGTCCAGGGAATATAGTGTTTAATTGTTGTTTATCATGGTTTGAGTGGAGGATTTGCATTAACTTACCCATTATTCATTAATCTGAAGATACTCCGTCAAATGGCGCCATTTATTGGGTGAATCGCGCTTTTACAGTAGGTAAGGACAATTGTGGGGAGGCCATGCACGCTTCCAAAATGTACAAATATTAGATTAGATTAACCTAACCTAGATTAACCTAACCTAACCTAACCCTAATATAATAGTTTTTGTGAGTAACGTTCAAGCCATTTTATTGGGTGAATCGTACTCACCGCATTTTTCAAAACAAGAAGAACAGGACCCAGGTCAAAGGATTCATTGGGTGCAATGCTTTGTTTACGTTCGGGACATTATTTTCGTGTTGTTTTTCGGTGTAATCGGGTTTTTTCAAGTGTCGATAACGAAATTCCTCCATGCGGACTATAATGAGAAAAATATGGCGAGTCTATTGGTCCCTATTTTCCCCAATAAATTATTTCTAATAAGGCGGCGAAAGAGGTCTTGAATGTTATCAAATAAATGAGGTCTCCTATCCTGAATGGATTATAAAACGACCGGTCAATTTGCTTTTCAGAATGGAACGAAAATGAGAAGGATAGCCTACAGGGAAATCATTATGAAATTGCAATGCCGATTCGAGCGACTAGCCACGGTTCATGTGAATTGCCGATTCCAGCTAATGATGCGTACAATGGACATTCCCTGCCATTCTTACTACATGCCACAAAGATACCTAGAAAGATGTTTACCATAAGTGACTATACGAGCAAATCCAGCCTTGATGACACACGGATAAACTTTATTTTGTTCATCGTCTATGGAATGTATGGCATGATTACCATTCATAAAGGATATTAAAATGCTAATGAATTGTAAACTATTGAAGATAATCCATCTGAATGTTGAGTTGTGGGAGGTGTGTTACCGAACTTACCTTCCCCATCCTGAACGAATGCTATGGGAAAAGTGTTGTTTAAAGAAAATGCATTGTTTAGTATTCTGATACTAGGGCGTATTTAATGTAATTATTAGTATTTAAATTATTATTACTAGCCTATAGGTTACTAGGTATTATTCTTATGTGGTACAAAAGTAAATAGGCTAAATACTAAACAATAACAATTACCTTATATTGGTGTTGTCCCCGAGTCCCGAAGATTCGCTAGTTCATCCAGGCTGGGACCCCAATTGCTTCACGGTTGACTCTTCTCACTTACAAGCTATTTCAGTTGCCACACTACGCATACACATATTATTTGTTATTGCATTAACACAGGCTTGAATACTCTCCATAGACCGTAAGCTAAACACAGCAATGGATTACCACGGCTCGAAATCCGTACAGGCTGATTGTTTACACTTTGTCAAACCTTAATCCTTTTCGTATAATATTGCAAACAACTGTATCTTTATTTGCGCATGCTTACACTCCGTCAAGCTTTATAAATGTTCGGATAATAGGCTACTGTACACAAATTAATCCTTCGTCACAAGGTTAGATAGTGTTATCTTTCGTTACAAGATTAAATGGAGTTATATTTCGTTACAAGGTTTAATATTATTCGGATAATATCGAAGACAAGTGTATCTTTCTATACACGTTCTCTGCACTGTCCCAAAACTCACGCCACACGACCCTCACACCTTGGTTACATCAAACACACTGGCTGTGACTGACCCAGAGTTGCCAACCCTAACCCGCAACTACTGCTACATTAATCCCCAACACTCGCTACAATACTGCTAGGTAGATCATAGAGGAAGATCGGTAGCACAATACTGTATGTAAGGTATAACATATCTACGGCCAGAATCCCTACCATATCACTATTAATGCTTTGCGCAAAATGTTTATACAAGTGTATGCATAAAAGGAAACGGAATTGAACTTTGGCGCTAGATGAAAGAAACTATTTCTAACTTTAACCACAGAGTTGCTCAATTGGCAACTCTGGCCGAGAATTTTTGCACTGGTAATCAGGTATGGCAACACTCTGACTGAGTTGCTTATGCGCTCAGCTCAGGCAAGTCTAGTAAATCTTTCAGGGCTTTGGAGAGATTCAGAGCAACTAATTAATTGAGGGAGGGGGGTTACTTTACTCCCTAGAGCCCCTTTCAAGATGAGTTTGTACATTTTTCGGTCGATAAATATCCCGGCCGAAGACCAATAACTCCTAAATTACAGACTCGCTATCGTTTGCCAGGAAAAATCGACACCTAAATGGCACGAAAGGTTTTACTATTGACACAAAAATGGAGTGAGGTATCTTAAAATCGCCAAACTAATAGGGCGAACGTCTTCAAATCTTAAAAGTAATGTGGCTAAGCATGAGGTAGGAGTGGATTATTAATAGTGCTTCTTTCGGTGAGTGTTTTATTGTCGCTTAGTTACAATAAGACATCAGAGGCTATCAACCCTACTGGATTATTAAGACAGCACACTGTAAGTCAAGAATAGCGTCAGGACTAGAGCCCCTTTTCGAGAACTCCAGTCCCTTCCTTCACTGTGAGCATTATAATAATAATACGTGTTATTATACATTAAATTGGTTACAGGACTGCACAGATACTCAATTGGTTCATATGGGTTTGTGAAACAATCTCGAGCCAGACCCATTGGCTATATGTTCAAGCCTCCATGGTGAAGACTGAAATATATAGAAAAAAAACGCAACCTTATATAAAATAAGTGATATCATGGCTTATTTTTAAAATTATCACTCAGTTCCCAAGTCATCGTTCGATATGGGACAGCCAACGTTTTTCTTGCTTCATTTTACAACGTAGCTGGGTCGCTACTTTATGATAAACTTAAGATAGTGAACACTGGTTGAGGGTAAACACTGACTCGGGAATGAGTTTAAAGGGAATGTTTATAAAATTATTCATCACCGTGACAGAATTGTTCAATAAAATTCGTACCGTACCTCCTTTCACTGAAGGCAATGGGCGATCTTATACGTACAGTACCACATGTCCGCTTGATAAACCACTTCAGGACCGGCGCCGTCCTTAAATTATATTATGGTTACTGTTAGACGATATTATTCAGTTTAAAAAGGGCCTTCAGCAATCAACAGGCTTCGAACTATCTCATTTAACTATTTCTACCAACACAGATCCTTCTTAAACTGCATAAACTTGTTTAAATATAGCTAGAATATAATAAAAAACAGACGTCACCGGTACAGAAGGGGATAATGGCTAGATGTGGGCCTTAGCAGATACTCTAAAAATCTTGCCAGGGCCCATCAATGTAATTCAAAATCCTTACGGTTTCAAACTGTTGATCCTGGATGACGTCATTGAACAAATATATAACTAGTATCTGTGTCATAATTTAAGGAGCCACTATCACATGACTCGAACACAAGATTCGTCTGTGTGAGCTCGCCCATTTGCCCATGCTTAAGAATGTGGTCGCATAGTCGATTTAGGACATAGTTTACAGTGAGTGAGTGTGTATAATAATAATAATAATAATAATAATAATAATAAAATAATAATAAACGGTTTATTGATAATTGCAGCCGTAGGCTGAAAATGTACAGTGGAACAGTTTTTAGCTTAACTCTAACTTACAGTATATTATCTTATAATAAGGACCAAAGCATGAGGTAGTATAAGAGCGTGTGTGTGTATGTGTGTTTTAAGGTCTTAACTAAGTGCATAGTATCATATTAGGTGCACTCACGCTTACTACAAGCTGCTCAGGGTTGGATCCTTCCCTGCCCTACTCCACCCTGGGCAGGTGGAAAGGGGGGGGGGGGGGGGGGAGTCAAGTCCAAGTCTACCCCACCTTCCACCCCACAAACTATCCCAACTTCCCCTACCTGCATCCTCTAGCTGCCAGTTAGTGATTAGCGACGTATGTTCTCGTGGTTTATAGCTAAACCATCATTGCACAGTCTTACAATGGCCAACAAGCATTGAAAATTTATAAGCAATTTATTAATACAATATGCAATTGTATTCTCACAATAAATCTATATAAACAGCGTGGGTTACACGAATCTCGGCTGTAGTGCTCTCGCTCTTGCTCTCGCTCTCTCTCTCTCGTTTATAGTCCACACTGCCTACGACCAAAACTTAAAGGGTCTGAATGGGGTATATTTCCCTTCATTAGTGTGTGTGTGATGAATGTTGTCTGCATACCATACACATAGAGGAGCGTTGATGGTAAACCTGTCTATTAACCCTAATCTTTAGTTGGGGTTTCATAGAGGTGAGAGGCTGGGATCACAGACATAGACAGAGGAGGGGGAAGTGAGAAGGCGAACACAGCTACTCAGGGGCTCGATATTCAAACCTTAAGCCTACTATAAGTTAACACCGACTTTGATCGTATGCTATATCGAGTTCTACATGTATTTGCTTGAAACATGAGTGCATAGGCCACATAGAGTGAAATACAGACCGTTTGTAGTATGTATGGTATTGCCTTAATGGGACAAACTATTGAAATGATAAATAAAACAATCAACAAGTCACAACACTATTCCAGCCAATCTTTGCCTTTTGTCCTTTTCTTTCATATTAAAAAATGCCGGCTGTCTTAAGTGATTTGAGAACCTAGGAGTAGATCGTAGATGGCATCTTGATGTGTAAGGCAATGATAGTGAATATTTTATCATTAATACTGTATGAGATTGGATTTAATTACGGTATCAATATATTCAAATCATATTAAATCTTGGTAGTAGAAAGTGTGTGCAATGTGTGTGTGTGAGAGAGAGAGAGAGAGACCACTATAGCCGAGATTCGTTTAACCCACGCTGTTTATATAGATTCATTGTGAGAATACAATTGCATATTGTATTAATGAATTCCTTATAAATTTTAAATGCTTGTTGGCCATTGTAAGAGTGTGCAATGATGGTTTAGCTATAATTTACAAGACACGAGAACATGCGTCGCTAATCCCTAACTGGCAGCTAGAGGAGGCAGGTAGGGGAAGTTGGGATAGTTTGGGGGGTGGAAGGTGGGGTAG
>JBAKBP010026160.1:0-32156 GCA_037953745.1 Lithodes maja
CTGGTTTTGATTATATGATTCATTCTAATACAGCAGTAAAAAATGTAAAATAGTAATTTTCGCATATAGTGTCTAAATGATGTGTTCGATAATATGAGCACCATTTCTGTTCAGGCATGCATTTACTCTCACTGCAAAGTTCTCTATTACCCGCTCACACATTTTACTCTCACTGCAAAGTTCTCTATTACCCGCTCACAACATTTTACTCTCACTGCAAAGTTCTCTATTACCCGCTCACACATTTTACTCTCACTGCAAAGTTCTCTATTACCCGCTCACACATTTTACTCTCACTGCAAAGTTCTCTATTACCCGCTCACACATTTTTGGGGGGATTGCCCTTACAAAATCAGTAATTGCTTCCTTTAACTCCTGTAAACTGTTTGGGTTAACCTTGAACACATTGTCCTTGGCACATCCCCACAGGAAACAATCAAGCGGAGTGAGATCTGGAGAATGAGGTGCCCATGGATTCTCAGTTCTTCTAGAGATTGCACGATCATCAAACATGTCTCTAAGCATTTCTAGTGTTTGATTAACTGTATAGGGTGTAGCCCCATCTTGCATAAACCACTGGGTTTGGAATGGAACACCTTGGCGATGTTCCAGAGAGGAACAAAATCTGCGAACAATCACTCGGTATCGCTTCTGGTTAATGGTGACGGTATGGCCATCTTCATCCTCAAAAAAGTAAGGGCCTATTATCCCTTGGCTGCTTAGCGCACATCAGGACTGTCACTTTGGCACTGTGCAGTGGTCTCTCGACAACTTCAAGTGGTGGTTGGGTGCCCCAGTACACATTATTTCGAGAATTAACTTGTCCAGCCAGATGAAAATGAGCCTCATCAGTAAACCACACATTTTTTATCCAGTCCTGATCCCTTTCCATTTTTTCATTGAACCAGTTGCACATTGCCACTCTAGCCACTTTATCAGTGTCAGTAAGTGTGTGTTCAATATGGATCTTATAGGGAAAACAATTGAGATCTTGTCTCAAAATTATGTAAGTTGTTGCACGAGTCAGTCCAAGTTTTTGAGATCTTCTGCGTAATGACTTTTTTTGGGCTCTGTGTCACTGACTGACGAACGGTATCCACATTTTCAACTGTCCTTACTGTTTTGGGTCTTCCCGACCTGTTCTTGTTCAGATTATGAACAGTCCCTTCTGTCCGAAATTTCCTAAACCACTTCTCTCAAAGTTTTAGGGTCAGGCAAAGTCTTGACATTGAAATGCCTCTGGTAGGCACGCTTCACTCCGACCCACGATTTCGTCTCTAGGTAGAATTCTACAATTTTAGTTTTTTGTTCAATAGTCAGTGTCATAATTGTCAGATGGCTACCAAATCTTCAGTGCAGAAATTCCCATCGTTGCTCAACATACGCGGAAAAGAAAAATACAATCAGATGACAATTATGGCCAGGGCAACAATTTGTTGTCAGGGTGTTTTTTTTTAGACACCCTTTGTATTTCGGAAGGACTCGACTCGAGCTTGTGACTTCGGGTTGCGATATACTGTAGCTTAGATTGAATATAGTTTGCCAATCTGTATCCTATCCATTGTGTTAAATGGCCATCGTTAAAAAATAGTGTCTTGTTATTATAAATAGTATTGCTTAAACAGTTTATTCTATTTTGAACATGTAGGTTTCGGACACTGTGAGGAATTTATTTGAATTTGTTCGAATGTCATTCGTTTCAAGATAAATACAGCCGTATGTGATATGTAGTTGTGAATTATTGTTTAAGACGCAAATAGTTCTGCAATATTATATTAGGCTGACCTTTAAAGAACTGATTGCAATGGAAAGCAAAAACTAATTTTGAAAATTCAAACCATCAAGGGGTCATTTTTCTGTTCGAAGAAGAGGAAAACAGAACAACTCCAAATATAATTAATATAAACAACATGGACATCGAACCTATTAGAGAAGGTGAAATATTTCATCATATTAGAAGGTTTAAAGAAAGATCTCCAGGTTTGTCAGGCATAACACGTAATATGGTCATAAACTTGCCTCAAAACATAACCAAAGGATATACACATATACTAAATGCCTCTTTGACCACAAGCCACTATCCACAACTGTTTAAAATAGCAAAACTTATATTTATACCTAAACCAGACAGAGATAAAACCCAGATAATTAATTACAGACCAATATCATTACTCGAAATGTTCGGCAAAATTTACGAAAGCATCCTTAATAATAGATTACTGAACCTAATAGACCATACAATAAACCCTAGACAACATGGATTTCGGTGCAACAGAGGAACTCATACGGGAATCAGCGTCACAACTGAACTAATTGCAAGAGCCTAAAGTAAAGGCCGACAACCAATAATAGTCCTTCGGGACGTTGCCAAAGTGTTTGATAAGGTCTGGCATACCGGATTAAAATATAAAATCCTAAAATTAAATATTCCAATACAATACGAACGGATCCTCTGTAACTACCTTGATGAACGATATGCACAAATAGCAATACATACAGTCCTTTGTCCAAAGATCCCATTATTAAGTGGAGTGCCATAGGGTGGATGTCTATCACCAACACTTTATGCCATCTATACCTCCAATCTCCCACAACCGATACCAAATACCGAATATATTCAGTTGCTGATGATATCACTCAAATTATTATGCCACCCTGGCAAATCAAAAAATATAGCTATACGAACATTACAAAGAGCCATTTCATCAATAAACGACTATAATAGCAAGTGGAAAATAAAAACAAATCTAAGGAAATTTAAAGTAATCCCACTAAATAAAATGATATACCCCGATCAAATGATATACCCCGATCAAATGATATACCCCGATCAAATGATATACCCCGATCAAATGATATACCCCCGATCAAATGATATACCCCCGATCAAATAATTGACGACAAAATAGAGTATAGCAATGAAGGTAAAATCCTTGGATTGCACATTACCAAATATGGATTCAATACACATATAACTAATACATAATTATCATCGAACGAAAGCAATAATGACCAAACTTAACCGATTCAGAGATGCTAAAATTGAAATTAAAATTAAACTATACAGTACAGAATATGGCCTTAATTTTCCCTATACTGGACCTAGTCCTCCAGTACCTATCAATACAGCCACAATCCTATCACTATATAAACTACAAATTTATACAGAACAAGGCACTAAGGTTTATATTCGACATACGATTTCCAGACCTAATCACAAATGAAGAACTACACTTAAATGTAAATATGTTACCTAAAAATATATTAAATAACAATCAAGCGAAAGTATGGAATAAAATCAACCAACTTGATTTGTCAAGTCAAAACGAAAAAAATAATGAGAGACATAGACCAAGAAAAGATTAGTAAGCAAAAGCTTTAAAAGTAGTCAAGACTCCATCATCAATAGAGACCTCATTCCAATTTATAGACGCTAACTATATCAATATTGGACCTTTATCTATTACACTAGCTATGTGTGCGCTACATTAGTTTACCTAATGTATATCATGCCATTCATAAATAATACTGGTGTGTGTTTGCAGTGATTGAAGAAAAAGAACAAAAAAATATATAAATTATTAAATAAACAAAATAAAAAAATAAATAGACGGTTAAATAAATAAATACATTAAATAATAATAATAATACAAAAATTATAATAATAAAAATAACAAAACAAAAAAATATAAATCAAACATAATAAAAAATGGAAGAATGAATGAGTGGATAACTGAGTAAATCATAACATAATTAATTGTGTATACCTGTATAATTATGTTTGGGCGTACATACATTGATGACATGTATGATTTGGGAAAAAAAACAAAATAAGTATACGATCAATACCAAAATAATGGAGTAGCCTGGTTGATCCCGGGCATTGTTTATTCTTCTAGTGTATTTTAACTTCAGTCTTTACCTTCTACTAATAACCAAACCCCAAATCCCTCCCATGTATGCCACCCCCTAAATCTTTGATTCCCACTCCCTAATCCACCAATTTATCAATTATAGTTTTATGTTTAGCTTTTCTTAGCCATCCTGTCCTGTCCTGGGGAGGGGGGGGGGGGGGGGGGGGGGAGAGATTTTTTTTTTTTTTTTTTTTTTTTTTTTTTTTTTTTTTTTTTTAATCCACCTGCTGAACCATCCAAAATAACGCTAACATGCGTGTTTTGAAGGAAGGGGGTGGGGAGGGAGTGGGAGGGGGAGTATAAATGTAGATTTTACCATTTATATAGACAGGGAAGTAAAATTGATGGAGAGGTTTTTGTCTAGTTACCAGAAAGCTTGGAAAGAGCCAGATTTAGAAAGTTCAGAGCATTTGTTATTGATGAAGGAGTTTTTGGCAAATTGAAGAACAGATATGGCTTCATTCCTTCTTATTGCGGACAGCAATAACACAAGCGTGACTAAAACCAAGATTATATTTTGCATTACACTGAGAGAAATAAAATGGAATGTATGCCTCCATGGTGGATGGGACTTCGTTAGCTTTGGTCGGCAACCCATCTAGGGGAGACAACCTTATACAAATCCGGGTGGATGGGACTCGTCAGTCTTGGTCGGCAACCTGTCTAGGGGAGTAAACCTTATACAAATTCGTACTGCTCACGTAAGGTGAAGCAGGTTAGTGGATGAACTAGCCGCGCACCACTGTAGAAAAATAGTGCTAAAAATATACATAGAATGCCTCAGAGTCAGACGGACCCTAAGCTGAGTGGTCAATCCTGTAAGTCCTTCAATTAAACTGGCACGGATTGTCCTTCTCACGGGGGTTAGGTCTGCTTAGGGGCGTTCTGTGTATGGCCACCCTCGTAAAGAGGAGTAAGGCGTCTGGCAATAGATAGATAGATATGCCTCCATGCCAAGGAGATTACCTCAGTAATGCGTTCTGTACACACCGAAGGTTCCTGGCCATGGAAGCAAAATAAAATCCATGTTAAATATAAGAATTACCACCGTAGAGTCTCCCAGTTAGTTACACCAAAGTGCCACAAGCACCGCCGGTTGGAAGGATTAGATGGCCGCACTGGAGAGATAGGACAGGTAACAGAGACAAGGTTATGACTGGAGAAGCCCAATGGAGAGAATAATTTTACAACGTAAGCAGAATGATTGGAGGTTAGAAATAAATTAAGGATGTTGGGCCGACCTCCAAGTTGGCCAGGGATATGAGTAGGGTGCTGAACTAATTACTCTGGGTCATTTAGGATAGAAAAGGTCTAGGCTTGTTCGCCAGGTTGGTCAGTGAAATGAGAGGAGAGCCATTGGCAGTGGTTAACATTGGAATCCTCTAATATGAAAATTTCAAAGAAAGGAAAAGTTGATAGGATGTGTTTCACTATATAATTTAGATGTATGTATGTATGTATATACTCAGTCACATACCCCATAGCTGGGGGTGGCCGACTCGAGACAGAGCCCGAACAGGGACAATACAACACAAAACAATAGAATAAATACAAAAATAAAATAAAATACAAATTCACACACATCTAGGTTGCCCAGGAGAAGTCCCAGAGACCCAGACCCATTTGGTGTCTTCCAACAAAAGATTCCACGGTCCCAGACCTCCCAGAGAGTTTCTGGTCTTAGCAGGCAGACACGCAGCGAAGCTCCACCACCACAATGACCACCCACCTCACATCTAGGCATGACTCTTAATATATACCGGCTCCCTGGGTTAGGCGCCTGACGGACTGTTATCTAGTCCAACTGGTGCTCAACTCCCTCTCCTTAAACGACCGCGTTATCACTCAACTATTCACAAGCATTCTCCATTCATTCCTATTTATTATCACTTCTCTTGCCCGATCTATAGCAATTTTTCTACCTTCCATCACTTGTACTACACAATCTCTCCATCTTAATGGAGGCCATCCTACCCCTCAACCCCCCTTGTATCTGACTCACATTCTTTCTTGTGAGCCTGTCGTCTTCCATCCGATCAACCTGTCCATACCAGCACAGCACCTTTCTGTCCACTCTGGCCGAGAAAGGTTCCTGATGTCCCACTCTCCTGCGTATCTCTTCATTCCCCAATCTGTCTCTATGAGTCACTTCATGGCATATACTCATCAAACAGCTCATCTCCATCACATTCAGCTTTCTTCTCTCCTTAGCCTTCAGAGGCCATGTCTCA
This sequence comes from Lithodes maja, assembly GCA_037953745.1. Taxonomy (NCBI): domain Eukaryota; kingdom Metazoa; phylum Arthropoda; class Malacostraca; order Decapoda; family Lithodidae; genus Lithodes; species Lithodes maja. The sequence goes on from JBAKBP010026160.1 coordinate 6,146, forward strand.
GCCCCATACATCACTGTTGGTACATCTATCCTTTGATACATTGCACGTTTAGCTTTCATTCCAAGATTTCGAACCTTCCACATACTTCCCATTGTTCCGAAAACTTTCCTTCCTTCACATACTGTCTGTTTTACCTCAATTTCCTTACATGCGTCCCAGCTTATCACTCCTTTAGATAGCCAAAGAATTTGGGAAAGACAGTAGAGCTAGGGTGAGAGATAAACAGCACATACATGCATGCAAACATACATTTAAAGACCGAGTGCTCCACACGAAGTGCGGTTCCGGTCTCACATCCTAATGGCGGTGCTCCAGGCAGCCTTGTACAGAGCTGCTTCATTTGAGAGTGACAGGAAAGTTTGACCTTCGATGCTGGGTAAAGAGTAGTCACCAGTATTTTATTTTATTTTATTTATTTATTTTTATGTAGTGTTAAGGAGAGGAAGTGTTTGTGAGAGCTAGCTGGATTACTCTCTGTACAGGCGAGGCACAAAGACAAATCAGTAAGAGAAGCCAGGCAAATGAAACAGGAGTCCAGCACCTCTCTATCACATGCCTATAAACCTTTCCCTGGGATAGTCTGATTTAGAAGAGAAAACTTGAAGCTTGGACTAGAGAGTTTGTAGTAACAGACCTCTGCCATCTTGGTGCCACTGGTGATATTTTCCTCTCTAAACACTCGAATATCTCCATACCCACGATAAATATGTAGGAATACTGGTACAAGATATATAATTTGGTCTTTGGATATACAATTTACATAATCAAAAATAAAATATAAACTCGTCCTATGATAATCAAGGAACCAAAATGGTGTCAAAAGAAATCGATGGTGAGGATATCTAACCCGGACTACTATGTAAAGGAAACTGATGAGCAATGCTATAACAGGAAGTATAAACTATAAGCTGGTGGACAAGACTATGCCATAATTATATTATAAACTGGTGAACAAGACTATAACATAAATTATATACTGGTCAACATAAATAATAAACTATAAACTTGTGGACAAAACTATAACATAAATTATATACTGGTGAACAAGTCCATAACATAAATTATATACTGGTGAACAAGTCCATAACATAAATTATAAACTGGTGAGCAAGTCCATAACATAAATTATAAACTGGTGACCAAGTCCATAACATAAATTATAAACTGGTGACCAAGTCCATAACATAAATTATAAACTGGTGAGCAAGTCCATAACATAAATTATAAACTGGTGACCAAGTCCATAACATAAATTATAAACTGGTGACCAAGTCCATAACATAAATTATAAACTGGTGAGCAAGTCCATAACATAAATTATAAACTGGTGACCAAGTCCATAACATAAATTATAAACTGGTGAGCAAGTCCATAACATAAATTATAAACTGGTGACCAAGTCCATAACATAAATTATAAACTGGTGACCAAGTCCATAACATAAATTATAAACTGGTGACCAAGTCCATAACATAAATTTTAAACTGGTGGATTTGAGAGCCATGATTGAGAAAAGGAAAAAATGTACAAGAGCAGTAGACAACAGAGCAACACAAGGAAGAAAGGTAGCTGGAGCAATGAGAGCCTAGTTTAGGAGCAGAAACTTGAAGTATTTGTTTTCTATATTCCAACTACTCTCTCTCAGGCATAGGCTGAGAGCCTGTACATTCTATCCCTGAACAAGGTGAAGCCCATGAGGTCTCGTTCCAGTCTAGGGAGTGAGAAAAGCACCCATTCACGGCTCGAAGCATCCCCATCTCTGAAGATGCTTCACCCTGCGCACTGCACTGTCTCACCCCCTATTATATAAACCCTCTTGTCAAAACATCAAATTGTGAACGTCGACACATCTTTTGTGCTAATAAAGAATAATAAAGGTACAAAAATAATACTTGCGTTAATATACAGACTAATATACACTCAATCACAGGTGTACACAGGGGAGGTGTGGTGGAGTGGTCATGCCACTGGATTGGTAATCCAATGGACCCGGGTTCAAATCCCGATATGTCAATGGGAAGATATTATTGGGATTGAATTTGTGCTGTACCTAGTATCAGTGCATTACCACAAAGCCCACCGAAATGCCAACAAAATTCCCTCGTTGTTCCCCGATTAAATAACACTGTATGAATATTCCCATATTCAAAATATGTTACAGGGGGACAATGCCTAGTGAGTTCACTGCTCAATAGGTGGCGTTCTGAGAGTGAGGGTCTGAGTCTGGAGGGTGAGACGGTGAAGCACTTGAGCGAAGCAACCGGCCGCTTCAGAGATGGAGCTGCTTCGAGCCATGATGGATGCTTCGCATGTCTCACTCCCCAGACTGGAACAAGACCTCACGGGCTTCACCGTGTTGGGCGGTGGAATGTACAGGCTCTCAGCCTATGCCCGAGAGGGAGTAGTTGGAATATAGAAAAAAAAAAAAAAAAAAAAAAAAATCAGTGCAAACTGACCGAGAAATTTACGAACAAATTGAGATGTAAGTAACTCACAAGATACCGTAATTTTGGCGACTTTAATTTACCTGTGACCAAGTGGGGCGATACTCTTACTTCACACTCCGGACATGACTCGTATACGAACTTGCAAGAGAGTTCCCTTTATCAATTTGTTCGAACACCGACCCGTGGTAATAACGTTCTTGACATTGTACTTGCAACAAAAGAAGAATTAATAGAGAATTTGAATGTTGGTGATGAATTCAGTAACAACGACCATCCTACGATAACTTTCACTTTAAAGTTTACTAGTAACGAACCAAATAGTAGCATCGAAAAAGTCCCTAATTTCAAGAAAGCAAACTTTCATAAACTTAGAGCTATGTTTAAAGAAACTGACTGGAGCTTTTTAATTAACAATAACGACATAAATACATCTTGGAAGTTATTCGAAACCACTTGCCTAAAAGCAGTGCAAGACTCCATACCATCGAAAATACGACGTCCAGGCCATAATAATAAGCCCAAATGGTGGAATAAAGATATTTCAAACTGCCTGCTTGCTAAAAAATTTGCTAATGATAGATTAAAATCCTCACAAAATGACGAAGAACGGGAGAAATTTGTAGAGCTACGACGCAAAGCCAAAAAGTTAATTAAGCAAAGTAAAAAGACCCTAGAGTTACATATTGCGAATCAAAGTAAAACAAACCCGAAAGAATTCTATAGTTATATCAGAAAGAAAAAAGTAGTTACTTCAACTGTTGGACCGTTAGGTCGATGAAAATGGAGAATACACCAAAGACGAAGTACAAATGAGTAATGCCCTCAATACCTTCTTTGCATCAGTTTTTACAACAGAAGACCTCAGTGATATCCCTACACCATCGCCGATTCAGATTGATAATTCAGATGTTCTAAGCAATATCACCGTTACAGAGAGAGAAGTATTGAATTGTTTAGATAAACTCAAGGTAAATAAAACGCCTGGACCTGATACAATCTCGCCTAGAGTTCTAAAGGAAGCTAAGGATGAGCTCTCCAAACCACTGACATTACTATTCAATAAATCCTTGCAGTCTGGAACTATGCCTGATCAGTGGAAGATAGCCAACGTAACACCGATATTAAAAAAAAGGCAACAAATCCCTACCCAGTAACTATCGTCCAATTAGCTTAACCTCAGTTGTACGTAAAATGCTAGAAACGGTCATAAGAGACAGACTCGTAAATCACTTAGAGGAAAATAACATACTTAAAGATACTCAACACGGCTTTCGTAAAAAACGTTGCTGTTTAACAAAGCTCTTAGACTTCTTCCACGATATCCTCAACCTGTACGATGAGAGTAAAGCTGTAGATATTATATACCTTGATTTTCAAAAGGCCTTTGACAAAGTTCCCCACAAACGTTTACTGCTAAAACTAAAAGCGCATGGAATACAAGATGGTGTGTTGAAATGGATAGAAAATTGGCTCAGCAACAGAAAGCAAAGAGTAGTCATAAACGGTAAGGCATCTAAATGGACCAATGTAAGTAGCGGGGTACCACAGGGATCGGTACTAGGACCAATTCTCTTTCTAATTTACATCAACGACATAGATGAGGGTCTCACCTGTACAATCTCAAAATTTGCTGACGATACAAAAATTGCAAATACCGTACTCTCAAAAGAACAAGTTGACGATATGCAACACAATCTAGATAAATTGTCACATTGGGCCCAAATTTGGCAAATGAGTTTCAATGCAGATAAATTTAAAGTACTACATATCGGATACCTAAATGAGAAAGCAAACTATTCGATGAATGGCACTCAGCTTAAGAATGTAAACAGAGAAACCGATCTGGGAGTAACAACATCGAGTAACCTAAAACCGAGTCAACAATGTTCAGAAGTTGTTAAGAAGGCAAACAAAATAATTGGCTTTATAGGCAGGTCATTTGAGCATAAATCCAAAGACGTTATCCTAACCCTTTACAATTCCATAGTCCGCCCTCTTCTGGAATACTACGTTCAATGCTGGTGCCCTTATTACCAAAAAGACATAAACAAGCTAGAACGAGTTCAACGTAGAGTTACCAAAATGATACCTAGCCTAAAGAACAAACCATACGAGGAGCGTCTTAGAGAATTAAATCTATTTCCTTTAACCCAGCGCAGATTAAGAGGTGACTTAATTCAAGTGTTCAAAAATCATCAAAGGCATCGACAATATGAACTGTAGTAAGTACTTCACTATCGACCACTCTAATTACAAGTGGGGAAACGGTTGCAAAATTATTGGTAAATCTTTTAACTCACACGAATCTAAGAATTTCTTCTTCAATCGAGTTGTCAACTTGTGGAATGGGCTTCCCCGAGATGTTATAGACTGCAGCACCGTTGATTAATTTAAACTCCGCCTAGACAAATATCTCGCATCAAACCCACGACTGACTGCGTTTGTAAATGAATAACTTTATATTTTATCCTCCCCTCAGTTACTAACCCATATGTCCCCTACTAACTTCCTAGTCCTGCCACGGACATTAGTTTCAGGGCAGTAGTTCCCTTTCCAATGTTCCCTTACCCACTCTAAACCACTGTTTGGACACTTGATCCTCAGTGTTTTGAAGGACAAGCAACCTAGAAGGGTCACTAGACCTGTTGTTGCTTGATTTCCTTTGTACTCCTTTGTACTCCTAGACTCGGACCCTCATTCTCAGAACGCCACCTATTGAGCAATTAACTCACTAGGCATTGGACTCCTGTAGCAGATTTTGAATATTGGAATATTCATACAGAGCTATTTAATCAGGGAACAATGAGGGTATTTGTGTTTTGGCGTTTTTTTTCCTCTACTATATTACTAACAACTGTATCCTACTAACATCTGACAACTGTATCCTACTAACATCTGACAACTGTATCCTACTAACATCTGACAACTGTATCCTACTAACATCTGACAACTGTATCCTACTAACATCTGACAACTGTATCCTACTAACATCTAATCCTGCCACGGACATTTGTCCCAGGGCCGTCTTCCCTTTCCATTTTCCCTTACCCACTCTAAACCACTGTTTGGACACTTGACCATCAGTGTTTTGGAAGGCAAGCAGCCTTGAGGATTCACTGGACCTGTTGGTGCTTGATTTCCTTTGTACTCCTTTGTATGCACTGATACTAGGTACAGCACAAATTCTATCCCACAATTATCTTCCCATTGACATATCGGGATTCGAACCCGGGTCTATTTGATTACCAGTCCAGTGGCAAGACCATTTCACCACACCTCCTCTATGAAAGCAATGAGAGGATCGCATGAGGGTGTGTTGGTGACAAAATTGATGTATGGATGTGAATCTCTTGTATGGTATAGTAATGAAAAGTCTAGAGTAAGAGCAGTTGAAATGGATTTGCTAAGAAATGAGTGTGGAGTTCGAAGCATAGACAAAGTAAGAAGTGTGAACATAAGGGCGGCATGTGGAGGTAAGAACTCGGTAGAGCAAAAGGTTGAAGAAAGTGTTCGCAGATGGTATGGTCACATGTCAAGCATGCCTGAAGCAAGAATAGTTAAAAAGATCTATGTCAGTGAAGTGGAAGGAAGAAGAAGGCGTGGAAAACCGAGAAGAAGATGGCATGGTGTCAGAATGTGTGTTAAATTGTGAAAAGGGAATGGTTGAAGCAAAGGAATTAGCAAATGACATGAATATATGGAAGAAGTTTGTTAGGGAGAGTACTTGCATGTCTTTGGACCCTATTAAATGACAAACCTGGAAGGTCTTTATCCCATATGTTGATGTGAAGAGACCTTGTCCGGAAGTATAACATCTGAGGTGAAGCAATTGATTTCGGGGGCTGATGAGTGATTGGTGCTCCTGTATGTTTGTATGCTTGGTTTTTTTTGTATGCGAAATGTTATGTGTTCTTTTCCTGTCACATCTTTTCCCTTTATCGTGTCTCTTGCTGATCCATCCTACTACTGACTGACTGACTGACTAAACTGGTGGACAAGGCTATAACATAAATAATATACTGGTTGACAAGTCTATAACAAATTATATTAGTGGTACTAGTATTTTAGTCTGTGTTATATTTTTCTTTGTATTAATATTAATGATGAGTGACGCTTTCTAAGCGGGTATCCCACTGCGCGAATTTTTTATGGCGAACGGCCTGCGACTGTGTTTTTTTGTCTATGTTCCAAAGTTCCCCATATTCTATCTAGTATTCTCCAAATGTCGCGGAAAGCGCACATCATTCGTCGTAGCTTCGTCCCTGTTCACCCAAATTCACCCAGATTCGACGTTAATTTTGAGCATGTTTAAAATCAGGCGGCGAACTGAAAATTTTGGCGAATTTGGCGAATTTGTCTTACGGCATTCGTCTTGGCTCGCACGAGAGTCACACAATTCGTACCATTGTCGTCTGATTCGCCCTGATTCGCCAATTTGCAAATTCCAATTATTGGCAACGCTGCTTTTTGAGCGAATAGGGCGACAGTAGCGCGAATGCAGCGAATGTGTCGACGAATTATTGCCAATGCCATACGAATGACATGCATATGTGGCGAACTGAGGTGATAGGTGGGTTTTTATGTGACTGTTGATGTGTCTCTCACTATACTCTGTTTCTATTCAACTGACGGTAACAACATACAAAGTTCCCATCAGGATTTCTCAGTTATTTTGAAGATTTTTTAGTGAAATGTGGTGCTAATTATATAAACTTGGATTTAATATTGATGCAGAGACATGGTTTCATATTTTTCCATTAAGTATCGAGAAATTAGGGATTCAATAGCGTCAGATGAAATGAAACTGAGTATACCGTATATACCACCGGCGTGTAAAGAAACATTTCTAAGCCTTAAATAAACCCTCCTAAACCATGGGTGGTCTTGTACAAAGAATATAATTTCAATGCAAGTTAATTTGGAGCGCCGAGATTAATCAGCTGATTTTCCGAGTGACCAAAATCGCCAAAATACGATCATTTAATCATAAGTACTATATACATAACAGTAGGTTATGTATACTTACCTAATTAATTCTTCATAATATTTTATAATAAACTTATATAACACGAGTTGTAAGTTCAAATTAAAAGTCAGTGTATCGAAACCATTACCGAAACACGTGTTGTGTGTGCTATTGTTGTGTGGCTATGTCAGTGTGTATGTGAGTCATAGGCCCTGTCTAAGCTGTATTTAAGGGAACGTTCGAATAGGGCGAACGCCTTAAAATTTCAAAAGGAATGGTGCTAAACATGACGGAGAAAGGGGTTTAGAATAAAATCCTTGAAGTGGAAATCTCCCCTTAAATCGACAAATGATAACTCGAATTAGAGGAAACAAACTATCATAATAGTGAAAGTGTTAATTTAATAGTTACTTCTACTTAACCCTTTGAAGATTAGGACGCATTTTGACAGTATATTTTGACTACCTTTAGACGATGTTATCCAGCTTAGGAATGATCTGTGGTAACTAGAAGGGTAAAGAGTATCTCAATCAACCCTCTGACTCCCATATACACTTCCTAATCTGAATACAATAGTCTATAATTGCAAGCAAACAAAAAATAGATCCATAATTGTATCTTGAGTGGGAATACACCTATTCCATAGATGCACAGACACTCAGATTTATTTTTTATTTTTATTTAAGTGACAATTACAAAGTGGTGTACAATCTATCTTATTCTAGTTCCCTTATAATTTATCTTATTGTACCGGTACCTCCTTACATTCAGCCTAGATGTTCCCCAATTCGGCCCTCCGCCACGGCCATTTCAAAGTCCAAGTCTCTCACTCTTGTCCTCTGTAGTGGGAAGACCTTGTACCCCTGAGACACAGGAGAGCAGACCTGAGGAGAGAGAAAGAGAGCCGGCATCTCATCCAAGTTATGACATGGCTTCTATGCTGGCGCTTTTTCTCCAATATTTGTTCAGATAATCTGGCATAGAAGACACTTGCAGAAGATCCCATTCCTCCCGACGACAAGAAGACCAAAGGAGTAAAGCTTCCTTGATGACACTCAGACATACCCACACAATTATATTTACATTTTGATTCGAGGACATGTTTTTGTAATAGACTTTATTCTGTAAATGAGATTGTGAACTTCGAATGATAATTTAAAAACAGTTAATGTTCTCTATGGGACTGTTAATTGTTCAGAATAATTCGTCAGTTTATCATTGTTGTTCTCCCAAGTATTGTTCAGATATTTCGGGATAAGGCTTGTACACATTGATCCATAGATACACACACACACATACATGGCATTCGCCATATTTGCACAACCTCCGCGGTGTTTCGCATCACATCGTCCAACCTGCAATCTCTACTGTCACCATCATCGATCGCCACATTCGACCTGATTCGCCATCAATTGTCGCACATCATTCGTCATTATCGCCTAAATAGTCGCCACAATCGTACTGTGATCGTACTTCTGTCGCACTGCAATCGACATTATTCGCCTTGTTCGACTTCATTCGCTTCTGAATACACCCTATTCGCCGCAAATTAACGCTCAAAGAGCGGGTGGTGGAGTATATTTCACTGTGCCGCCCAGCGTTTTTTTTTTTACCATAAATGGGGTTGTTTCCGTGCTCTTTTTCATGCATAAACAAGACCCAGAGCGTAATACAAGTATGTATCCCTGAAAAGGCGTAAATTGAGCTTTCCAATGACACCTGAACCATCCTTCTACGATCACTGGTTGTCTTGCAACGATCGTGCAACTGAAGGGCAAAATCGCTAAAATACGGTAATTTCTTTATATAATTACGTATGTAGCGAGGGAGTGAGGGTGGATGTAAGTGGAGTACATCTCAGTTGGTCCACGGCGGCCGTGGCGAGCGGTCATGAGGTAACCCATGCTCCTCCCATCACTCGTCTCTCTCTCAGAGCCAATATTGCGCCAAAATTGCACTCGGGCTTAAGTCGGGCCCCGCCACATAGTCCAAATTTGTCAATAAGGACTTAAGTTGGGCCCCGATAGACAAGGGTTAACGGACATAGAAAAAAAACACAGTCGCAGGGCGTTTGCCATCGAAAGTTCGCAGCAGCTCATATCCAGGAGAGATGTGGTTGTAATTTTTTCAGTTTTCCTTGTGCAATTATAATTTTAATATTTCAAGGAAAACTATTTACCTTGCTCATACTATATAGTCAATTGAAGCCCTGATTACACTAACAATCAAGTGTGCAAATACAGTATATAACATCTAATTTGTAACAATATTGATAAGCATAATAGGAGTTTATTAACCCTATTTGTCCCGAAGGGGGTCTATATGGACCTCCTCTGTTTCGCTCTTTTTGTTGGAGATTAAAGAAGTTTCACCCCATTAGTTTGGTGATAATAAGACGCTTCACCCCAGGGTTCAGTTGTCGTTTTTGTTGTAGGTAAGCGATACAGAGTCTGTAATTTAGAAGAAATCGGCCTTCGGCAGGGATATTGTTCATTCCAAAAATGCTCAGATTTAGCTTAAAGGGGATCTGGGTGGTCATTTATGCATGTATCTTTTTATTAGTTAGAAGGTATTTTGGGAAGGCATCTCAAAGACAAACTAAATACATTGCTCGAAAATGGCAAAGTCAAGCAAAATCCTCATTAATAATTGAACACAATATCATAATAACCCACAAAACGTCGGATCACATAGTGTTAATGGTTTGCGTTATAATTCGAACACTTTCATCATGGTTTTGGAACACAATTATGTTGCATATAAAAAATATATTTTGTTCTTAACCCGGGAACTGCAGGGAGACTCTTAAGAGTTCCCCCGGCGGACTGCGGGAAGACTCTTAAGAGTCAGAGAAAAAAAAAAAAAATTTAAACATCGAAAAAAAACAAATATTTGTATTTGTTTATTTTTTTATTTTTGTTTGGCCCTTGGGCCATGCAAAATATCAGTCCTCTACCTCCCCTCCTTCCCCACCTCCTTCAGTTATCACCTATTTTCCCTGATATTCCCTTATTCTGAGGTATATTTCCGTGCTAACATTAGCGAGTTGCAAGCAGGGCATCGTCATCACTGATAGCAAGCGAGTGCAAGAGAGAGAGAGAGAGAGTATCGATCGACTGTGTCTCAGTGGCCTTGGGGGAAATTGGCGGGAAAGCAGGTTGCCTCACCCATACATTCTATAACTCGCGGCCTATATCTCCGATTTTGACCATCCAAACGCTGTTTTCACTCGTTTTATTGTTGTTTCAGGTTAATACCTTTATAATCAACCCATAATAGGCGCGTATGGATAAGTATTAATGCTATATATGGTAAAATTAATATTTTAGTGATGGAAACAGCTCAAATACGTCAGCACAGGCGGACGTTTCTAATTACCCCCATGCGCACTTCTTAGGTTAATAATAATAATAATAATAATAATAATAATATTTATTCAGTTAGCAATTTACAGAGTTGGTACCACATAGTTTGTTACAAATATGACATGTACCAGCCTTGCATAATTCCAACTAAGGATAGCCCAATAAGGCCGTTAGGCGTATTTCCATTGGGGTCCTTGTGGGATTAGGTTAGCTGGGGAAAATGGGGAGGATAAAGAAATAGATACTTTAGAGAAAGTATTTCTAGGGGGTTATTTTAAGATACCTTACATCCTATAGTAAATATCAGTAATCCGTAATCAGTAATCATTTCAGTTTGGTTTGTCTATCTCTTATGTCGCATTTAGTAGTAGACATAAGCTTGGTGCTCCCTTCTCGCAGCTGTCCGGTTCAGGTGTTCCTTCAGGCTACGTCTGAAGGAATACAGTGTTCTCTTTTCACGGACTGACTGGGGTAGGTCGTTCCAGTCTTTGATGGCGGTGAAGAAGAATGTTTGCTTACTCTGTCCTTGGATTCTCGGGACCTTAAAATTAAACATCCTGTTTCTTGTATTATGTCCACTCCTCTCATTTGCTTTAACAAAATCATTCTTTAGGTACTCTGGAGCTCTGTCATAGAAAATTTTGAAGGCATTAGTGATCCTGATTTGTTTGGCCCTGTCAGCGACATTGAGCATACCTAGTGACTGAAGTTGTTCCTGGCCAACATGTGATCTGGGTCCTAGGTTCAGCATGAACCTAACCATTTTATTTTGAGTGACCTGAAGTTTGTGCTGTGCTGATTTAGATGATGCAGAGTACCAGGATGACACAGAATAGTCAAAATGACATTGAACAAGCGCTTGGCAGAGGGTCTTTTTGGTCGCCGCGGGCAAGCATCCCACCTGTCTATACAGGTATTTTATACGTGCTCTACACTTACTCAGGATAGATTCCAAAATTGTTTCACCTGACAAACTCGCGTCCAGTTTTAGTCCGAGATATTTAACTTGTGACACTGTTGTTATAGGAATATCATTACAGTTGACCGAGAAGCCCACAATGTCTTTCAGTTTGCGTTTTGTTCCACATAAGATGGCTTCCGTCTTGCCCAGGTGAAGAGATAGTCTATTGTCCACTAGCCATTCACTACATGATTCTAGTTCTTTGGAAAGTGAAGCGGCAATACTTATTGGGTCTTTTCCTGAAACCAGGAGCACGCTGTCGTCTGCATACAGTAATAATTTACATGAGACGCTCAGTTCCATGTCGTTCACATAACAGAGAAGAGTAAGGGACCCAGGATGCTTCCCTGCGGGACCCCACAGTTAATTGGCATAGGATCAGATATATTATCGTCAATTTTGACTCTTTGAGTTCTACCACTAAGATAAGATTTAAACCAGTTCACAGATCCTATGCCCATTGCTTGTAGTTTATTACATAGGATATCATGGTCTACTGTGTCAAACGCTTTTTGTAGATCAAGAAGAACCATACCGGTGTAGTTACCTTTAGACATTTCTTTACGAATGTGATCCGTTAAGTGGATGAGACAGGAGTCTGTCGAGTACATGCATCTGAAAACCTGATTGAAACTTATAGAATAGATCATTTTGTTTGAGGTAGTGTTCAATTTGGGTGTATACCGCTCTTTCAAGGATTTTAGATACAATACATAATATGCTAACTGGTCTGTAGTTACCAACTTCTAGTTTATTTCCTTTCTTGAATAGAGGGGTTACAATAGCTTCCTTCAGTTCAGCAGGTACAGTGTTGGTGTTAATTGACAAGTTGATGATGTGGGTTAGGGGGCCTGCTATACCAATGGCTCCATCTCGTAGAAATTTGGCAGGAATTTTGTCTGGTCCTGTGCTTTTATGTACATTTAGGTTAGACAGCTCGTCAAAAGTGTATTTTGGTGTAACATTTTGCAATCCAAATGTGTTTGGGTGTATGTCTTTATCTCTGTAGAAATTTCGAAAGGTGGCCGTTGTTGTCGTGTATTTATTGAGAGGTTGAGGTAGGTTCTGTGCAAGTGTGTTTGCTATGGAGGTGAAGAAGGAGTTGAAGTAGGTTGAAATTTGTCGTTTATCGTGGCAAATCTGATCATTAATGGTGAGAGCAATATTAGTGTTAGACGAATCCCTTGTCTTGTTGCTGTAGCCTGTTGTTTTTAGGTGCCTCCATAGTTTCTTTGGGTTATTCTGATATTCCTCTGCCTTATTGTGAAAATAATTAGTTTTCGCTGATTTTATTTTCCTACTTAGTTTATTCCTGGCCCTGTTGAACTCATGTTTCAGACCTTGATCCTGTCTATGTTTCGCTAGCCTTTTTAACAGATTGTCTCTGTGTTCCAGATGGTGTAGTATGTCATTGTTGATCCATGGGTCTGACCTTGCTTTAATTCGTATGTCTTTCAGAGGAGCTATTTCGTCTAGAATGTTTGTGATGATGGTTCTGAAGCCAACCCATGCGTCATTAACATTTGTACTTCCAAACACTGGAGACCAGTCTGTATTCCATAACATGTCCAGAAATGTTTCTTTATTGTAGTTTCTGAGTGACCTTGTTTTGATAATCTTGTGATTCTCTAGGGTAATTTTTGTGGTTTTTCGTGTGCAATATTTTTTTTTTTTTTTTTTTTTTTTTTTTTTCTATATTCCAACTTACTTCCTCTCGGGCATAGGCTGAGAGCCTTAACATTCACCGCTTTACAATGAACAGTGAAGCCCGTGAGGTCTTGTTCCAGTCTAGGGAGTGAGACATGTGAAGCACGTAGAGTACAACGAGCACCTGCCATCTTGCCTTCACATGAGGCACGGTGCTCACTCATGGCCCGAAACGACCCCATCTCTGAAGCCATCTCGTTCCCGTGCTTCACTGTCTCACCCTCTACACTCGGACTCTCACACTTACACACACACAACGCCACCTGTTGAGCAGATAACTCACCAGGCATTGCACCCCTATAGCATATTTTGAATATGGGAATATTCATACAGTGCTATTTAATCAGGGAACAATGAGGGTATTTTATTGACGTTTCGGTGGGCTTTGTGGTAATGCACTGATCAATATGTGACGAAGTGATCACTTATCCCAGTCTGTATAACCCCTGATTGGGATATTTTGTCCTCTCTGTTACAGTTTATGTGGTCTATTATTGTGGCAGTGTTCTCAGAGATACGTGTGGGGGTTGTGATGAGTTGTTTGTGATTGTGCATTGTCAGTATATGCCTATATTCTCGTACAAGCCTATCATTTCGTTGTTTGTAACACAGGTTAAAATCCCCTAGTATGATGGATTCATTCCGAGGGTCTAGCGATGACAACGTTCGTTCAAATTTGGTCAAGAATTGTGTGTCGTCTGGTGGCCTATAGCATACCCCAATTGTGATGAGTCTTGTCCTCGGCAGGTGTAGATCGATCCACAGAGCTTCGTGATTTTCTACATGGAGGTCGGTCCTGGTTGTGTGTGTGAGGTTGTTTTTTACATACAGACATACTCCTCCCCCATGCCTATTGCGATCATTCCTAACCATATTGAAACCTTGAATGTTTATTTCACCATCGTTTATACTTGAATCCAGCCAGGTTTCTGTGATTGCAATTATTGAAGCTTTGGCCTTATTAGCTAACAAGTTTAATTCTGACAATTTATGGTACATTGATCTGGCGTTAATGTGGATAAGATGGAGCCCTTTGTTGGTGAACACTCTGTATTCATCTTTGATTTTGAATGTGTCCTGGCTGGATTCTGAGTTGTTAATACTAATTGGTTCATTTACATTAATATTCGGTAATGAATGCAAGGCACATATGTTGCATAGGAATTCCCGTTCTTCACTGTTGGTCTTCTTAGAGATGCACTTCATGTGAGCTACAGTTTTACACTTAACACAGTTTATGATCCTTTGTTTTCTTGTTATGAGTGATTCACATATTTCACAAATGATTTTAGGACCCTTAATAGCTATTTCCCTACATTTATCGCATTCCACTTCTTTTCTGCTAGTAACGTAAGTACATCGATCGTGTACTGTTTCATTACAACTACTACATTGTGACGTTGTACTCCTTTTGTTGAATCCAATATCGCACACTATACATATTTTCCTGTTACTGTTCATCGTACGTCTGGCGGTGTGGTGATCAGCTGTGCGCCGTGAGCGGCTGATGGTGTGTGAGCGCGTGAGATGAGGACAGGTTGTGGCTCCCCCTTGCCCCCCTCCCACCCCTACCTGTATTTGTTGTTTTATGTCCTTGTTCTTGGCCGTTGTTGCTGTTACTTCATTGTCGATGTGTTTGCTAGAGCTTCCTGTTTGTTTGGGTGTTCTGGTTGCATGTTGTGTTACTTGGGTCACCGATATCTGTGGTAGTGATGATACAGTTGAGGGTAATGTTGAGTAAGTAGAATGTTGGCACTGTGCTGGCGGTTGCCCTGCGGTCTTGGTTGTGAGTTGGAGCGTGACGGGAGACTTGGGTGCCTGCTGGCCCAGTTTGTTATAACGAATTTTACTGCTAGGGACTGTTGAAACGTCGGTGTCTGCCTTACTTGTTTGGTGGTGAGGTTTCTTCAACGTTGAACTAGGGCCGGGGTTGGTCTCTACATCTCCGCAGCTAATTAGAGTGTAGCACAATAGGTGTTGTAGCGAGGTTGTGCCAGAGTATTTGCCCAGTCGCGGCGTCTTCCCGATATATGAAATAGACCAGGCAGGAATGGTGACAGAAATTTCACTCGTGTGTGATTTCTGTGTGACGAGGTCCCTCAATACTTGTTTAGTGTTGACCTGGTACACTACCGGTCCCCTCTGCACCTGTATATCAGCACAGCCCCTCTGGATGTTGAGAAGGATGATACATAGAGAGAGGGCTACGCCCGCACCCTTCATCCCTCCCGCCATTGAGAGTAAGGACAATTAGTGCAGATAATGATAGTGTGTTCAAACTAAAGCTCCTAAACTGTGTATCTGTTTTGGTCCACTTATGCGTAGCATTATGCACACTTATGTAATACAGTGTAAGTTGGGCCAAAAGAATGATAAAGGCCAAGAATATTGACATCCAAGACAGCCGTTAATGTTATGTTATTCATTTGTCATGTTTTTATGCTAACAACAACAGCTTAGTATGGAGTAAGTGTTAGCAAGAAATACAACAACAACATACACACCCAACAATAACATTGATATCACGGAAAGCTGTAGTTGACAAAGTAATTAGGTCTATATTTTCACTTAAGGGGAGACTCCACTTTTTTTTTGTCTTTGGTCAAAATTTCAAGTTTTTGTGTTCTCTTTGTAAACTGCTTCTTTCAACATAGGAGAATAGCATAGGAAGGAACAAAAAAACATATCGCATCCATAACCCCCCGGGGCGGGGGTTCGCCCACGACCCCCGAAAAACTAAACAAAAATCTTTCAGCCACCCAAAAACAAAATTGTGTCTGTAGTCTAAAGGGCTTCTGTAAGCAATAGAAATGATCATATGAGGCCATAAACACCCTTATTACATCCCTAAGGGACCCCTTTGGGGTTCCCAATATCAAGGAATTTGGTCAATATTGAAAGGAAATTAGTCCTTACCTCTGGGTCATATTTAATTTTTAAATTAGTTAGCCATAAAAGTTAATTTTCTATTCGTAGCGCTCAGGATAGAAAATGTTGATTTAGGATGGCTAACCATCATATCCCCCCAAAATGTATTCTAAGGGCTGAAATTCTAAGAAATTAATTTGCCAGAAATCATATATTGGCACTAACGAGTCTATTAACAGTTTTTTGTATTGCCCAAATGCATTCCCCTTCTAACCACTACAAATAGGCCTATAAAGGAACATTTGGGCGTCGATTTATGGCCGATTTCCCGAACATTTCGGAGATTTGGTCATTTGGAAGTCAAAATCCAGCTGTATCCCAAAGATAATTGTATAATAGATTTTTTTCAGCACCTTCTATTATTCAATATCGGAAAGCGATGACGCTACTTTGTAGGGGATGCTTGTAGGATACGCCATGCAAAAATTGCGGGAAATTTGAAAACATTTCTGTGACATCGAATTTACAAATATGGCAATGAAATTCTGCGCTCACGCGCGCACGTACATAGAGAGCTGATTTTTTCATTGAGTCAGTGTTTTTGCTAGACGTCCTTCCTAAGCTGAATAATATCGATAAATAGTTGCCAGAACACAATGAAAAGGTCGTCACCGGTACTGAATGGGTTAAGACGTGCGCCCCATTAGTGTGGCGATTTTATGACCTTTCACCCCATTTGTTTGTCAATTCTAAGATCTTTTGAATCATTTAGGCGTCATTTTTTCCCGGTGAATGATAACGAGCCTGCAATTTTGGAGGAACCGACCTTTGGCTGGAAAATGTTTCTACCGATAAATTTACACATTTATCTCGAAGGGTGTTATGGGGGTATGTTATTAAATTTGATGAAGGTCTAGGGATTTAACTAAAATCCTCCCCTTAAGGGGGGGGGGGGGGTATTTATTGGTCAATTTATTTATATATTTATCTATTTATATATTGTTTTGTGTCCTCCCTAGACCTTCATCAAGCTTAACCCTTTCAAGCTCCAACACGCATTTCTGTTCTTTTTCTGGCTACTATTAGACGATTTTATTCAGATTAGTAATGGTATATGGAAGCCAAAGGGTTGATTGAGATAGTATTCACCGTTTTAATACCCACAGATCCTTCCTAAGCTGCATAAAATCGTCTAATGATAGCCAAAATAAACTGCTAAAACGCGTCAGAGCTTCAAAGGGTTAAACAAAACATCCTCAAGATCCCCCTTCTACACAAATTTGTAAATTTTTCGGTCGAAAAAAATTCCCTGCCTAAGGCCGGTTCCACCTAAATTGCAGGCTCACTATCGCTCGCCAGGAAAAATCAACACCTAAATGGCACGAAAGGTGTTAAAATTGACATATAAATGGGGTGAAATGTCTTAAAATAACAAAACTAAAGGGCCGAGTGTCTTAAAGTATGAAAACTAACAGAGTTAAGCTTGAGGGAGAAGGTGGGCCAGAAAACCCAACCTTCCTCTCTTAATGTTTAATAGTCCAGTTATTGTATTATTCATTGGAGAAAAATATATATAAAAAAAGAAAGAAACTGTTGTCATATTTTTTCCAACTGACGGTAAATGGAATCCCTTAGCAAGTGATTTTTCGATACTTAATGGATTTTGTTTATACTGCTACGTCTCTGCGACATATTATTGCCAAGTTTCCATAATTAACAGCATATTTCGTTATACAATCATCGCAATAGCAGAGTAATCATTATAGGAAATTCGCAACTTCTTATCAAATTAAAAGAAACCTACAAAGAAGTTATGAGTTAGTGGAAGCAAGAGAGAAAAATAACACAATCAACAAATATTCTTACAAACAACAGTTGAGGTTGCAAACACAGTTGAGGCCTAACTGTCAAGCTGTGATATGCTGAATTAAAACCAAACTATATATAAACAAAAGAAACTCGAAGCAATGAGTAAGTGGAAGTAAGCAGGAAAAGAGAATCACACACCCATAAAATTCATATCCAAGAAAGCTGTGCTTGCCAAAATTGTGAGGTTTACCTTGCCAATTTTGAGGTTGTGAGGCAAAGCCAAGTATCGGGTATTGAGGCGAGCTGTTGGTGGCTGGGTACAGGGGCTCATTCAGAAAGGGAGAAAGAGAGAGTATGTGTATATGTGGTAGAGTATATCGTGTGTGTGTTTGTGTAATATGAGGTATTTAGACGAACTGTTGATACCTCGGTACAGAGCCTAGTATATATATTCGGCAGTGTACCTGTATATGTGTGTGTGAGGGTCTGTGTGTGTGGAAGAAAAGGTGTGTGTGTGTGTGGTAGGGGAAGAGTGTGTGATAGGGGAAGAGTGTGTGTATGGGTGTGTGGTAGGGGAAGAGTGTGTGTATGGGTGTTTGATAGGGGAAGAGTGAGTGTATGGGTGTGTGATAGAGGAAGAGTGTGTGTATGGGTGTGTGGTAGAGGAAGAGTGTGTGCATGGGTGTGTGATAGAGGAAGAGTGTGTGTATGGGTGTGTGATAGAGGAAGAGTGTGTGTATGGGTGTGTGGTAGAGGAAGAGTGTGTGCATGGGTGTGTGGTAGGGGAAGAGTGTGTGTATGGGTGTGTGATAGAGGAAGAGTGTGTACAAAGGAGTACAAAGGAAATCAAGCAACAACAGATCTAGTGACCCTTCTAGGCTGCTTGTCCTCCAAAACACTGAGGATCAAGTGTCCAAACAGTGGTTTAGAGTGGGTAAGGGAACATTGGAAAGGGAACTACTGCCCTGCCACTAACGTGGCAGGACTAGGAAGTTAGTAGGGGACATATGGGTTAGTAACTGAGGGGAGGATAAAATAAAGTTATTCATTTACAAACGCAGTCAGTCGCGGGTTTGATGCGAGATATTTGTCTAGGCGGAATTTAAATGAATCAACGGTGCTGCAGTCTATAACGTCTCGGGGAAGCCCATTCCACAAGTTGACAACTCGACTGAAGAAGAAATTCTTAGATTCTTGTGAGTTAAAAGATTTACCAATAATTTTGCAACCGTTTCCCCACTTGTAATTAGATTGGTCGATAGTGAAGTACTTACTACAGTTCATATTGTCGATGCCTTTGATGATTTTGAACACTTGAATTAAGTCACCTCTTAATCTGCGCTGGGTTAAAGGAAATAGATTTAATTCTCTAAGACGCTCTTCGTATGGTTTGTTCTTTAGGCTAGGTATCATTTTGGTAACTCTACGTTGAACTCGTTCTAGCTTGTTTATGTCTTTTTGGTAATAAGGGCACCAGCATTGAACGCAGTATTCCAGAAGAGGGCGGACTAAGGAATTGTAAAGGGTTAGGATTACGTCTTTGGATTTATGCTCAAATAATCTGCCTATAAAGCCAATTATTTTGTTTGCCTTCTTAACAACTTCTGAACATTGTTGACTCGGTTTTAGGTTACTCGATATTGTTACTCCCAGATCGGTTTCTCTGTTTACATTCTTAAGCTGAGTGCCATTCATCGAATAGTTTGCTTTCTCATTTAGGTATCCGATATGTAGTACTTTACATTTATCCGCATTGAAACTCATTTGCCAAATTTGGGCCCAATGTGACAATTTATCTAGATTGTGTTGCATATCGTCAACTTGATCTTTTGAGAGTACGCTATTTGCAATTTTTGTATCGTCAGCAAATTTTGAGATTGTACAGTTGAGACCCTCATCTATGTCGTTGATGTAAATTAGAAAGAGAATTGGTCCTAGTACCGATCCCTGGGGTACCCCGCTACTTACATTGGTCCATTTAGATGCCTTACCGTTTATGACTACTCTTTGCTTTCTGTCGCTGAGCCAATTTTCTATCCATTTCAACACACCGTCTTGTATTCCATGCGCTTTTAGTTTTAGCAGTAAACGTTTGTGGGGAACTTTGTCAAAGGCCTTTTGAAAATCAAGGTATATAATATCTACAGCTTTACTCTCATCGTAGAGGTTGAGGATATCGTGGAAGAAGTCTAAGAGGTTTGTTAAACAGGAACGTTTTTTACGAAAGCCGTGTTGAGTATCTTTAAGTATGTTATTTTCCTCTAAGTGATTTACGAGTCTGTCTCTTATGACCGTTTCTAGCATTTTACATACAACTGAGGTTAAGCTAATTGGACGATAGTTACTGGGTAGGGATTTGCTGCCTTTTTTGAATATCGGTGTTACGTTGGCTATCTTCCACTGATCAGGCATAGTTCCAGACTGCAAGGATTTATTGAATAGTAATGTCAGTGGTTTGGAGAGCTCATCCTTAGCTTCCTTTAGAACTCTAGGCGAGATTGTATCAGGTCCAGGCGTTTTATTTACCTTGAGTTTATCTAAACAATTCAATACTTCTCTCTCTGTAACGGTGATATTGCTTAGAACATCTGAATTATCAATCTGAATCGGCGATGGTGTAGGGATATCACTGAGGTCTTTTGTTGTAAAAACTGATGCAAAGAAGGTATTGAGGGCATTACTCATTTGTACTTCGTCTTTGGTGTATTCTCCATTTTCATTGACTAACGGTCCAACAGTTGAAGTAACTACTTTTTTCTTTCTGATATAACTATAGAATTCTTTCGGGTTTGTTTTACTTTGATTCGCAATATGTAACTCTAGGGTCTTTTTACTTTGCTTAAAACTTTTTGGCTTTGCGTCGTAGCTCTACAAATTTCACCCGTTCTTCGTCATTTTGTGAGGATTTTAATCTATCATTAGCAAATTTTTTAGCAAGCAGGCAGTTTGAAATATCTTTATTCCACCATTTGGGCTTATTATTATGGCCTGGACGCCGTATTTTCGATGGTATGCAGTCTTGCACTGCTTTTAGGCAAGTGGTTTCGAATAACTTCCAAGATGTATTTATGTCGTTATTGTTAATTAAAAAGCTCCAGTCAGTTTCTTTAAACATAGCTCTAAGTTTATGAAAGTTTGCTTTCTTGAAATTAGGGACTTTTTCGATGCTACTATTTGGTTCGTTACTAGTAAAGTTTAAAGTGAAAGTTATCGTACGATGGTCGCTGTTACTGAATTCATCACCAACATTCAAATTCTCTATTAATTCTTCTTTTGTTGCAAGTACAATGTCAAGAACGTTATTACCACGGGTCGGTGTTCGAACAAATTGATAAAGCGAACTCTCTTGCAAGTTCGTATACAAGTCATGTCCGGAGTGTGAAGTAAGAGTATCGCCCCACTTGGTCACAGGTAAATTAAAGTTGCCAAAAAATACGGTATCTTGTGAGTTACTTACATCTGCAATTTGTTCATAAATTTCTCGGTCAGTTTGCACTGATTGAGCTGGAGGTCTGTATATTAATGCAAGTATTATTTTTGTACCTTTATTATTCTTTATTAGCACAAAAGATGTGTCGACGTTCACAATTTGAGGTTTTGACAAGAGGGTCGGGTTAAGACTTTCTTTGATATAAAATAAAACGCCACCTCCATTTTTATTTATTCGGCTTTTCTCAAACATTACATAACCGGGAAGTGAATACTCTGCTAAAAAGTCTCTATCTACTGTATTGAGCCAAGATTCTGTTATACCAATCACATCATAATTTTCAGTAAACACTAGTTCCTCTAAATCTGAAAATTTATTGCGTATGCTACGAGCGTTTGCATAGAAAACCTTTAAAGTTGCGGTTTTAGGACTCACAGAACGTTCTTTAATCAAATTTTTGGTTCTGATCGGATCTACATTTACATTAATGGCTGACATCGGTCCTCGGTCGTTATCCCTGGCGGTTTTGAATTTGGGTCGTGTTGGTGGAGCTTTATCCAAATTCGCGGTTCTTGACAGATTAACATTTAATTCCTTCGCAGGTTGCCGCCCTCGCTGTCTTCGGTCCTCCTTCCTGGTTGTCCTGTGCCGAGTCGATTTCTTCTCCAAAAATCCTTCACCGCAAGGTGAAGTGGTAGAGGAAGAGTGTGTGTATGGCTGTGTGGTAGAGGAAGAGTGTGTGTATGGGTGAGTGGTAGAGGAAGAGTGTGTGCAATCAATCATCGAGCGTGATGTTACCAGTACCAGTACAGTGACTGACCTTCCACAAGATGAGGACAAAACATTACATGATTCTGAATCTGAAAAAGAGACGCAAACCAGTGTTCAAGAAACAAATGCCTCTATACCACAATTGAAAGAAAAGGTTGACAAGATCTGTTTCTATTAAAAACAAAATAGTTGTAAATTCGGCCGAGAAGGCCGTGATTGCAGATATAATCACCCTAAGATCTGTCCAGCCTACCAAGCTCATGGCCCTAACCCTGCACATGGATGTGTAAAGGGCCATCAGTGTGAGAACTTTCACCCTATTATCTGTAAAGGATCAGCAGAGGCATCCGAGTGTTTTAACCAAAGATGTAGGAAACTTCACCTTAAAGGCACTAGTCGTCGACCTCTGAACTCCAGACTACCATCAACGACTGCTCACCAGGTACCACCTACTAATGTTTATAATCCAGGACCCAGAACTTTACCACCACCTGGTCCAGTGGTTGAGCCAAGACCATCTGCTGGACCAGGAACCACAGTTTATGTTGGGCCAGGACCAACTACAATCCCACCTACTTCTACAGTAACTACACCCACTGCTACTCCACCAGTTATTCCTGAGCCTATACATCCATTTATTGCAGCTCCCCCTGTACAGAACCAACCAAGACCAAGTGATAGAATAGAAATTTTTCTTATAAAACAAGTGCAAATTCTTCAAATGCAAGTGAACCATATCCTCAAGATAAAAGCATGGCAACAAGACCAAAGCATCAATTGGCATCCATCCCATGTGCCGATAGGCCATCCTCAAGGAGTCCTCTCACCAGATCATGTTTCCATATTAAACAAAATAATTTCATGCAACATTGAAGGGCTAATCCCACGCAAGTTCAAAGCAAAGCTTGAAATAATTTCTGAATTAGCATCTGAAGAGGAAGCCCTTATTGTTGCACTTACCGAATCACATCTCTCTGAAAATATTAAAGATGCAGAGGTTAAAATAAACAACTATACATCATTCAGAACTGATAGAGCAAGTAGAAGAAAGAAAGGAGGAATTATCACCTATCTGAAAGACACAATCTCCCCGTACACCAAAGTGATACTTTCATTCTCAAACTCAGTTTCTGAGGTACAAATGCTCAACATTGAACACATAAATCTGATGTTTATTGTCATCTATCTTCCTCCTGACTGTACCCAGAACAATTTTATCCCAATCCTGATACTGATTAAAGACAAAATAAATGAGATGTCAGCTCCCTTACCAAATATCATCCTAACGGGTGATTTCAACTTACCAATAATTGACTGGGAAACTGAAGTGGTACAAGGAGGATCTATAGATGCACAATTACAAGCAGCTGCCCTCCTTGACCTAGCAGAGAACTACTGCATGAACCAGTATATCCGAGTCCCTACACGTGGCAAAAATATCCTAGACCTATTCTTCACTAATAACGAAGAGCTTGTCCATGAGTACACTGTAGACCCAACTACTATATCAGACCACAATATAATTGTAATGACTACCAACATAAAATCTTTAGAACACAAAAAAGCAATGATACCACCCCAAAGAAACCTAAGTTTAAATGAACTAAAAAATGTCAGTACTAATACATGCTGGGAGAATATTGATAGAGAATTGGGTGAATTATGTTGGGAGAAATTGTTGACAGATACAGACCCCAATAACCAATATGACTTACTGCTGAAACATTGCTTAGCGATTTGTGAAAAATACACCCCTATTAAAAAACAACCCTCAACCACTAAGAAAATTCCCCGTGATCGAAGGATTATAATGAGAAAACGAAGAAGACTACGAGTAAAAATTGACCATTCTACCAACGACCACAACCATACTTTGATGCAGCGGAAAATCTTGACGCTAGAAGAGCAGTTGAAAACCTCTATTGAAAAAGAAATGAAGCTGAGAGAAGAACAGGCAGTATCTGCAATCAAGTCAAACCCTAAATACTTCTTCAAATATGCAAGTAACCGATCAACAATTAAGGCCGCTGTTGGCCCTTTAACAAGTGAGCACGGTACAATGATTGAAGACCCAACAGAAGTTTGTGAAGCTCTTTGTATACAGTACGAGAGTGTTTTCAGTACTCCTTTTAAAGATAAGATCATCACAGAACCCAACAACTTTTTCTCCAACAAGATCAAGGACCCATCAATAGAAGATATAGTTTTTACTGAGAATGATATAATAGAAGCAGTTAAAGAAATTTCCACCAATGCTGCAGCTGGCCCTGATGGTTTTCCGGCCATACTACTGAAGAAATGTGCAGAAAAGTTGTGTGTACCTCTCAAAATCCTATACAGATCTTCACTGGATTCCGGGATTGTTCCTGGATTACTGAAGAGAGCTAAGGTAACTCCCGTATTCAAAGGCGGGTCAAGAGGCAAAGCAGAAAACTACCGACCTATTGCCCTCACATCCCATATCATTAAAACTTTTGAGAAAATTATTGTCAAGAATATTACAAGCTACCTTGAACAAAACAATAAAATGAATGATAGCCAACACGGATTTCGACAAGGTAGATCGTGCTTGTCCCAGCTCCTTGCCCATCATGAAAAAATTGTTAGTACACTAGAGAATGGCAGCAACATCGATGTAATCTACTTGGACTTCAGTAAGGCCTTTGACAAGGTGGACCACGGAATCCTATTACATAAAGTCCGCAATCTAGGAATAGTAGGTCGCCTTGGAGTATGGATCCATAACTTCCTGAACGAGAGAAAGCAATGTGTTGCTGTGGGTGGTGTCATTTCCCATGACTCAAATGTCTACAGTGGTGTCCCTCAAGGTTCTGTACTGGGGCCACTGCTGTTCCTCATACTCATATCCGACATTGACCAAGGTACACTCTACTCAAAAGTCTCATCTTTTGCCGATGATACCAGAGTAATGAAAGAAACTAAATCAATGGAATATGCGGACAAATTAAAATCTGACCTTACCAAGCTATATACTGTACATGGGCCGAAACAAATAATATGTCTTTCAATAATAACAAATTTGAACTGGTTAGATATGGTACAAACAAAATAGAAGAAGTCCACTATTCGGCACATGATGGCCAAAGAATAAAGTGCAACAACAAAGTGCTAGACCTAGGGGTAACAATCAGTGATGATGCCACCTTCACTACCCATATCATAACAGTAGTACAAAAGACATGAGCCCAAGTTGGCTGGGTATTGCGTACTTTCAGAACTTGTGAAAGAGAACCTATGTTAACCCTGTATAAGGCCTTGGTAATACCACTCTTGGAATACTGTTGCCAGTTATGGAATCCCTGGAAGTCATGAGAGAAACAAGCATTGGAAGGCATCCAGCGCTCCTTCACTAGTAAAATAGTGTCTGTGAAGGAGGAAGACTACTGGCAAAGACTTAAGTCTCTAAACTTGTACTCTCTAGAACGACGCCGAGAAAGATACTTGATCATTTATACCTGGAAAATTCTCAACAACTTAGCCCCAAACCTGCTGGGAGAGGAAGAAAAGGAGTTGATAGAGATAAAAGAAAACCAACGACTGGGCCGTATGTGTATTATCAGGTCAATTAACTCAAGAGCACTGACAAGAGTTAAGACACTTAAAGAAAATGCCTTCGCTACACGGGGTCCGAAGCTCTACAATGCACTGCCAAAAGAAATAAGAAAC
>JBAKBP010026161.1:0-7500 GCA_037953745.1 Lithodes maja
GTTAGTCGATTTTTAAGGACCTTTCGCCCCATTTCTTCGCCAATATTTAGACCTTTCGTGCTATTTAGGTGTCGACTTTTTTTCCCTGGCGAACGATAGTGAGCCTGTATTGTTGGAAGAACCGGCCTTCGGCCAGCAATTTTTCTACCGAAAAATTTACAAATTAATCTAGAAGGGGGATTTAAGTGGATGTTTTTTTTTTTTTTTTTTTTTTAAATTTGATGGAGGTCTAGGGAGGAAACTAGAAAAATAATGAATACATGCAAAAATCACCCAAAAAGTGAACCATCTCCCCTTAAGAGAAAATGACATAAGGATGAGCTCAATAGGGTACACAGAAATAATACCTAAAGCCAATAAGGGAGAACGGGACAGCGAGAGTAGTAGAAGGATAAAATGGGATTACGTAGAGAGGGGAGAGTCGCACTGTGGCTTTGGATCCTGTAGGGGAAGATTTTAAAAGGGATCGGGTTCGGAATATGAAAGCTTTTATTTCACTGGCATGGCACAGTAAATGACTGATGGGTGGGGTCCATAGGGAGGACGCAGGGAGATTCTCTGAATAATGTTAGAGTAAATGTTGGCCAGAATCCAAACCAGATGGCTGGAGTAAAATAAGAAAGAAGAGTAATTGGACAGAGGAAGAACAAGATGAGAAGTGAGAAGTAAATTTTTTTTTTTTTTTTTTTTTTTTTTTACCCTAGGTGGGGCCGAAGTGGGAGAAAAGGAAGGGACATGTGTTTAAGGTATAGGTAGGACCAGACCAGATGGCTGGAGTAAAAGTAGGAAGGAAGAGCAATTGGACAGAGGAAGAACAAGTGGAGAAGTGAGAAATACAGTAGAAGACTGAAAGTTCTATAGGTAGGAAATTATGAAGTATAGTTTATATAGCTTACCTCCTGAGACCCTACAGTTGAGGACCGGAGTGCCGCCCTCGTTGTAGGGACCTAAACAGCCGGGTCACTCTGGCCGGAAACGAGATGACCACTATCATTGTATATCTCTTGCTTGTTGGGGGGGGAAACTGCAAGGGAGAAGGAAAGTATAATGTAGTATTGTGTTTCATAGCATGGGCGTTAACTCAATTCAATGTAGCATCTGTCGATGTTGGGTACACCATGGGAGTAAGCGCTGTAGTAGAATAAAGGGGCCCCTGCCGAAGGATAAGTCAGAAATAGAGAAATTTGAGTGCGTAGTGTGCAAAGGCGAGCTTGTGTTAAGTGATGATCCTGTGGCTGTGAATTTTGGAAATGAGTCTTTGGAGCTGGTGAACAAGTTTTGCTACCTAGGAGATACCATCTCTGCCGGTGGTGGGGCCGAGGCTGCCACTGTTGCTAGAATTAGGTGTGGCTGGGGGAAGTTCAGAGAATTGATGCCAATCCTGACCATGAAAAGAATGCCTCTCCCCATGAAGGGAAAGGTGTATGCCTCATGTGTTAGAAGTGCAATGACGTATGCCTCAGAAACATGGGCCGTTAAAGTAGAGGATGTCAACAGAATGGAGCGTAATGAGATGAGAATGGTGAGATGGATGTGTGGGGCCAGGCTACAGGATAGAATAACAAATGTTGAGCTGAGGAGACGTTTAGGTATAAAGAGTATTAGCGAGGTGATGCGTACAAGTAGACTGGGATGGTATGGACATGTGGAGAGAATGGATGAACAAAATTGGGTGAAAAAATGCAGGTCTGTGATTGTGGAGGGAGCTGCACCAAGGGGTGGACCGAGGAAGACCTGGGATCGGACTATACGCGCCGATCTCAAATCCAAGAACTTGACAAGTGAAGCAGCCCTTAACAGGGTTGCCTGGAACGCCGCCATTAGGACAAGAGACTGAAACTGCACTGATGTGTGGAACACTCAGTCTGGGTGTCAGTTTCTTTTTAATGTTTGTGGTGTGCTGTTTGAATGTCATATGAGTATCATATGTTACTCCTAGGATTTTGGGTGTGTGTGTATGTGTTAGGGGTGTGTTGTTTATGGTGAGGTCACTTGCTCACACAAAATTTGGACACAACAAAGAAACTACCACCACAGTATATAAACAATACATAAGATCAGTGATGGAATACGCAAGCCCAGCCTGGGCTTCTAACCTAGCTGAAACACATCATAAGACCTTACAGACTATTCAAAACAAAGCCCTGAAGATCATTACAGGCTGCACAGCTACTGCACCCACAGATCACCTACATCAAGAAACCAAAATCCTCAAAGTCAAAGACCATCTGGACATGAGAGGTACTCAATTCCTGGCAGCAGCCTCCAC
This sequence comes from Lithodes maja, assembly GCA_037953745.1. Taxonomy (NCBI): domain Eukaryota; kingdom Metazoa; phylum Arthropoda; class Malacostraca; order Decapoda; family Lithodidae; genus Lithodes; species Lithodes maja. The sequence goes on from JBAKBP010026161.1 coordinate 2,270, forward strand.
GAACCAAGACCACCCACTAAACTACATGGCAACACACCCACAGACACCAAGAAATATCAAAACAACACCCAGCACACGGTATCACACACAATTATTGTCCTCTCTCCCTCCCTGCCCACCCCGAACCAACTTCCAGAAGCACATCCATACTCATATCTCTCACCGATCCATCCACTCACTCACAGACAACACGCAGCTGCATGCACGACCTCCCGAAATCCATCCTTCCGAATCCTCCCTTCCTCGCGAGGACAGAGTCCACCCGGCCAGGCTGAGATGCGGACACCATCCAGCTCTCCTGAGCTATCAGAAGAGACTGGATGACTCCGTTGTCGACGCCTGCCCGGGATGTAACACAGCACCCCATACCATTAAACACATCATAGAAGACTGCATTTCACACAACCACTTATGCCAACAACACAATCTACACTCAATGAGAGCTCTGTGGGAAAGCCCGATCGTGGCCATGGCCTTTCTCAGGGACTCGGGGCTGTTCGGCCAGGCAGCTTAGGGAATAACAACAACAACAACAACACTCAGTCTTAAAATTTTATGTATGTATGTATGTATGTATCATAGCATAATACATGAAGATAAACTTAAGGGGAGGTTTTTAGTTTGGTCCGTAGATATCCTTCAAGCTTAAGATTACACCCCCTTGAGCCCCTTTCAAGATAAATTTGTACATTTTTCGGTAGAAAAATGTCCCGGCTGAAAGCCGGTTCCTCTTAAATTACAGGCTCGCTATCGCTCGCCAGGAAAAAATCGACACCTAAATGGCATGAAAGGTCTTAAAATTGACAGACATGGGTTGAAAGTTCTTAAAACCGTCAAAATAATGCGGCGAACGTCTTAACATTAGGAAAACAATGGGGCTAAACATGAGGGAGAAAGGAGTCAAGAAAATAATCCCTCAAGTCGATATCTCCCCTTAAGTCATAATATACTGTATAGTTAATTAAAGAAAGTAGCATAGTAGCATTGTATATCTCTGGCTTGTTGGGGGGAACTGCAAGGAGAAGGACAGTATAATGTAGTATGGTGTTGCATAGCATATCATAGCATAATACAGGAAGATAAACTTAAGGGGAGATGTCCACTTGAGGGATTTGTTTCTTGACCCCTTTCTCCCTTATGTTTAGTCCCATTGCTTTTGATATTATAAAACGTTTGCCCCATTAGTTTAGCGATTTTAAGAACTTTCACCTCATGTTAAGACCTTTCGTGCCATTCAGGTGTCGATTTTATCCTGGCGAGCGATAGCGAGCCTGAAATTTAAGAGGAACCGGCCTTCGGCCGGGAAATTTTTCTACCGAAATATGTACAAATTTATCTTGAAAGGGTCTCAAGGGGGTGTAATTTTAAGCTTGATGGAGGTCTAGGGAACAAACTAAATACCTCCCCTTAAGTCATATACTGTATAGTTAATTAAAGAAAGTAGCATAGTAGCATTGTAGATCTCTGGCTTGGTTGGGGGGAACTGCAAGGAGGACAGTATAATGTAGCTTAGTATGGTGTTTCATAGCATATCATAGCATAATAAAGGAAGGATAAAGTTCAGGGGACCGACCTGTTTTTTTTTTCTTCTAGGTAGTAGCTTTTCGACCCCATTAGCCACTTTTTTAAGACGTTTATTCTCATCCAGGTGTCGATTTGAACCTGGCGAGCGACAGCGAGCCAGCACATATTGGATTATGTTTTAGACAGCTGATTTAATTTGTACATTTTTCGGTAGAAAAATGTCTCCGGCGAAGCCGGGTTTCTCCATACAAGGATGGCTCGCTATCGCTCGCCAGGAAAAAATCGATACCTGAATGGGGAGAAACATCTAAAAACAGTAGGCTGAATGGGGCCGAATGTATAAAACCCAGAGAGAATAGAAGCAGGTCGGTCCCCTTAAGTCATATATAGTTAAATATAGTAGCATTGTAGATCTCTGGTATATATTAGTATGGTGTTTCATAGCATATCATAGCATAATGCATAAGGATAAACTTAAGTCATATAGATAGTGAAAGAAAATAAATAGTAGCATTGTAGATCTCTGGCTTGTACTATCGAAGGAATCAACACCTCACATAATGCAGTCGCCAATGGTCGCAAGGTAGACCATGTACTGTACTGTACGGTCGCGCTAATAAGTCATGTCTTAGATGTCATTACGTTTGGCTCGCTCTGTGCTGCATTAATGTCTGTCAGATGTTGAATAGGATGGTTAAGTGTAGGAGCATGCAAGTATATCTCACTCGAAACAAATATATCAAGTTATAGACAGTGCTGATACATTTTTTTTTGATCGAAATATACTTGGTGCCGAGACATGACTTATTAGGCCGACTGTAGCTTAGAAGGGTAGAAAAAAACTCTGCAAGTGAACATTATTATTATTAGTATTATTCCACACACACACACACACACACACACACACACACACACACACACACACACACATTTTTAACAACACTCTTCCCGATACATGTCTGAGAGTTAATTGCAGGATAAATATCCCGATTATTGGCAAAGAATTCCACCTACTTATTTTGTATTTTAAACGTTGCAAGGACAAACAATGAGTATTTTTTCTCGTAAAAAACAATTAACTCATTTATTATAGTTACATTATATGCCCATGCTCGTCTATATACACTATGTCCTGTTCACTGGGCAACCACAGTGAAAAGGAGCACGGGGCAACAGCTGATTGAATTTCCGGTGTTCCAGATTCATAGCGTTGCCATCAGAGTACGGAAGCTCATCTATGTTAAATTTACAAAGTATTAAGGGGAGACTGGCCGTTTGTTTGGTCTATTAATTCATTTATTCATATATTTGTTTTTAGATTCCTCCCTAGACCTCCATCAAGCTTAGAAAAACACCCCCTAGACCCCCCTTCAATATAAATTTGTAAATTTCCCGGCCGAAGGCCGGTTCCTCTTAAAATTGCAGGCTCGCTTTCGCTCGCCAGGAAATAATCGACACCTAAATGGCGCGAAAGGTCTTAAAATTGACAACGAAATGCGGCGAAAGGTGTTAAAATCGCCAAACTAATGGGCCGAACGTCTTATAAGCTCAAAACTAGTGGGGCTAAACATTAGGGAGAAGGGGGTCCAGAAAAACGGTCTTCCTCCCCTTAAAGTAAACCCCAGAATAGCCTATATATTGTTAGATAGATAACACAATACCCACTAATAACAGTAAAGTTGATGATGGTGTTCTTGGTGGGCGAGAGAAGGAAGTCGACCCTACAGCGATAAGTGGCCTGGTCTCGGTCCTGGACGGGGAAGATCTCCAAATGTGCCCCCGGACCAGACGATTCGCTCCAAGTGTTGGTGGTGGCCAGGAATTGGAAGAAGGCCCGGCAGTTTAGGAGGTGTTCGTCAGCCCAGTGTTTGACATTTTCCGTCTCTCTGCCCCGGGCATCAAAACTGTTGGAGAAAGATATGGGAGATAAATATAAATATATGGGATATGGGAGGTAGCGACGTAGGTAGATAAGTAATAGATTATAGAGTATGTAATTCGTTAGATCATTTAGATGGTTATTTATTTATAGACGGCAATTTAGGTGGAATGTCAGCCCAGAGTTTGATTTATTCCATCTTTCTGCGTAGCAAAAATAAAAAAAAAGTAGTGTAAAAAAAGACTAATTGTCTTTGTGGGAGTAAACGTAAAGAATTTAAGCAGAGAGAAGCTCAATAAGATGCAGCCAATCAGAAGCTGGCATTGAAGGTTGCAAAATGCCAGATAGCGGGTAATGTCAGTGCTCGTAAGCCTCGTGCTGATTGGCTGGCTATGTCTACGTGATGTAAAGTGCCCGCCCAATCACCCGCTGTGTCCCAAACAAACACATTTGAATAAAGATATTCGTCAATCACCAGCTTGTTCGTGACGAAACTTTACAGAAAGGTGTAATGCCTGGACACTATTATGATGACAATAATACAATAGCTCATGGATATGCGGAACAGGAATAACGGTCCGGTAAACAGCATTGCGATTAGGTTGCTGTGTAATTTTCAGTGCCGCCTATACAAAATTATAGACTAGTTGCGAGAGGAGCAGCTTAGAGACAGTAACTCTGGCCTGCGTGGTTGGCAACGCTGGTTTCAATCAGTGGGGTTAAGCTACGTAGGGTCTGGTCAGTAGCTGGATGGGTGACCGTCCGGCAAATCAGATATTGCCACACATACTGTACATACGGTGGGTGAAATTTCCTTTGCTTACCACCAAGGTCCAAGTAGTGTAGTTCCGTCACACTCAGACGAACACGAGTACCTGGTTTCGTTGAGGCACAAATGAATCCAGGGACACGGTTGGTGGCTTACCTGTTACCAGCTACCACCAAACACGGTTATCCACCAGGATTGTTCATGAGTCATTGGGCTGACTCTTTCTCGTGTTAGCCTTGTCCACCAGACATAAAATGGGTACCTGGAGTGTAAAATTGACTATGGCATGGTCGTATCCTGTGGTAAATTGACTATGGCATGGTCATATCCTGTGGTAAATTGACTATGGCATGGTCGTATCCTGTGGTAAATTTGATGCTTGTTTTAACCTTCTCCTGTATTCCCTGTCTCTATGTGTTGGTCCGTCCTGTCCGTCCCTCTCTGAACAGATCCCTCAAACAGAACTTAACGGAGTGTAAACTTACACATGTTGGGTGAAGCCCCGACGCCTTCATCTCCTACTACAACTCACCCCCTACTACTTCCTCTGTCCCAACTCTAGACGTATTCGAGTCATTGTGTGATTCAAAATTATTGCTTGTCTCACCTTTTTCTGTATTCCCTGTCTCAGAGGCAGTCAGTCAGCAGGGCCAGAATTGAAAAAAAAATCCAAAGGAGGACCGGTTGGCACATCCCTGGCTCCGATACCCTGGTGCTGTAAAGTCCAGGCGGGCTGGTGATGGGGAACAGCAAAGCTGATCCTAGTAGTGGAGTACAGGGAGCAACGGCGACAACAGCCAGATGTTTTGCCCCATATCCAGCGCTAGCAGCCAAGTTTCCAGTGGCCTGATATAGCTGCAGTGCATGCTTACTTCACAGTACTGCACATGAAGAGTGGTGAAAAAACAACAGAGTACACAGAGAACGAGTTAAACAGCATGATGTTACCCTGAAGACAAGAAGCTGAGTGACAAAGAGCAACATCGTGGCGTGTAGAAAGAGATTGTAGGGACATAGTAAGAGGAAGTGAGTTGACGAGGCGAAATGCTTTTGACAGTA
>JBAKBP010026161.1:10000-32155 GCA_037953745.1 Lithodes maja
TAATTTGAAACCATTGGTACAAGTTCTTTCGCTATCACTGAGCTTTAGTACATTTGTCATGTCCCCTTTGTTAATCCCACTAACCCACTTGAACACCTCTATCATATCCCCTCTAACTCTGCGTCTCTCTAACGAATGTAAACCTAATTTCTTCAACCTTTCTTCATACGAAAGATTTCTAATATTATGGATCATTTTTGTCATTCTACGCTGTACTCTCTCCAATGAATCTATGTCCATTCTGTAATAATGACACCAAAATTGGACAGCATAATCCATATGGGGTCTCACTAATGACAAGTAAAGTTTTAAGATAACATCAGCAGTTCTGTTACTCACACTCCTAGAGATGAACCCGAGAATCCTGTTTGCCTTATTACGAACGCTTATACACTGTTTTCTAGGCTTCAAATCATTGCTAACAAACACACCTAGATCTTTCTCAGTCTGAATTTTCTAATTCTAAATTAGCTAGTTTATATTTAACATTTGTATGCATCTTCCCTACCTTTAATACCTTGCATTTGTCAATGTTAAACTTCATCTGCCAATTTACTGACCATTCATGTAAGGTATCTAGATCCCTTTGGAGGCACTCTATATCGCTATCTGAATCAATTGATCTCCCCATTTTAGTATCGTCTGCGAATTTACTTATCCTACTAGTTATACCTAAATCTAGGTCATTTATGTATATAAGAAAATATATTATGTATATAAGTTTGAATAAACCACATTTCTGAATTATCTCTGAGAGTGGAGATATAATGTTTTGTGTCAATAACTTTAGCTTGCTGGCTGGCACACACACACACACACTCTCTCTCTCTCTCGTATACTTCATCTGTGTATGTATGTTTGAGCTTTGCGTAGCACCAGCGTGACTATCCCAATACTGCCTGTCTCTCTCTTCCTCTTTCTTTCTGCTTTCAAAGAAACGAGGCCAACTTCATCTCAAATGTCCAATCCTGTGAAAAAGTACTGTCCATAATAATAACATACTGTAAGTCACAATGGAGCAATTTGGTTGGCTACTTCCCACTTCTCAACTTATTCTTCCTCTATCCAAACTCTCTACTCTCTTACTTTAGGCTACTCTAGCCATCATCATCATCATCATATGCTTGAAATGACATGTATGCCATGTATGCCAAGGAGTCAGAACCCTTTTCTCCCAGCAAGACTGGAGCTGCACCATTGTGTACCGTACCAGGTACTATTAGACCAGTCAGACCGTCAGAGCCGTTGGTGATGGCAGTAGAATGTTGCAGCAGCCGTGGGCCGCCATAACAAATTATTCCTTTAATTTTGACGGCTCTAGGCACATTTCCCGATTTTTGGGGACTTTTCTTCCGTTTTAACGCATCGAAAAGTGCAGTTTGTCACTGATAGATGTGGATGCAACAATGCGTCTAGATAACGATAAGCTGTTAATGTGCATGATTGAAAATACTGTGAATTAAAGCTTAGGCCTACATTATTGAGTCTGACGAGCTGTTACTAGGATTGGACCCATAAAGCAGAAGGGCGAGCCAGCCAAATGAAAGAAAATGGGATATCTAAGGATATTTCCTTAGATTAACTTACCACAACACGTGGTAAGAAAAGCCAAGCAAAAAGCTACCTTATTCCCCTGCATATCAAAGCTCAAAATCGAGTGACTTCGACAGGAAGAATCGCCCTACCATGTATCACTACTGGGGGCTCGATCAGAGCAAGATGCTGGACCAGAGGGTCGTGACGCCGTCCTGACTATAGCGTGGTTGCGTGGCAGTTTACTCACGGCTGTGCTGTAGGCAGAAGGCTACATGCCTACACCCTTCCCGCCAGTCTCCCCACTTTGGCCCTTTGAAAGGACGCCATTCTTGGATTAGCATTTATTTTGTGCAATTACACAGTGCTTAGCCCTTTATAAAGCCGTCCAGTGACTCTGAGAGTGATAGGGATGAACTAATATCAGGTAGGAAGCGGAAAAGTCATCGTGAGAAGTGGATTAAGGTCGAAACAAAGAGAAAAAAAAGAGACGGTGGGAAAGAGTATGTCAGCCAGGCCACCAAGAAGAAAATACCTGCTCGTAAAGTTGGGCCTCCCTGTATCTGACTCCTGACGGAAAATATCACCGAAACTACCACTAATTTTCCCATGGATTTGTATTTGGGGGCGTTTTTAGATAGTTTTTATCACGGTTTTTATCATTAGGCCTATAGGCTATATTAATGCCTAGTTGAAATTAGTTACAATCCACAGAAAAAGTGTTCCCCATTAACCAACGATCTTAAAACACTCGCATATAAGTCATTTTCAAAGTAGGATAAATAAACAACCATTATTAGCCTTGGGATACAGGATGATCCCCCCCCCCCATGACTTATTGAAATCAAATTGCCAGTAAGAGGCTTAGGCCTAATACGAGTTTTATCGTCGTCGATAGGGAGAATTATAGGGACATTTTTCTCCAGTGCTTTATATGGTGCACACAAAATGCATTTCCGGTGGTTGAAACAAATCTTAATATGATCTTTACAAAATCCTTATTCTATAATAGCCTTCAAATGTAGATACAAAAAGAGTGGTACCGTAGTTTCGGTAATAAGTAGCCTACCGTCCTGACAAATGCTTTACACGTGTTGGGCATTATAGGCCTAATGTGAACTCTATTTTCGAGCAGTACTGAGGATTACAAGAGTCTTATCCCATAATAGCCTATCCCCACTGGCCACTTCCCCAGACTGCGTATATATAGCCTACTGGGGAGACATGGAATTACTTGTGTACACAACTCGAGCCAGTGCAGCACAGAAACTGTTGAAAGCCTATAGACAAGCTGAGTGACGTTATGAGCTTCAGCAAGTTTGTCCCAGCTGAGCACCGTGACTTCTACACCCAGCTGAAAATTGAACAAGATGCTCTAGGTGCTTCAGCCGTCGCCATCAAGGAAGATTAACAGTTCGCTGACGATGACTTCGCTGAGTACGGTATTAGGCCTAATCCCTGCTTCACTTCATGCTTCCACTGGCGCCCAACTCTGCATTGTTATAGCCTATGGTACCGTACTAATTGTATTATTTTATAACAACTTTTGTATTCATTAGGCCTAGCCTACTACTTTTTATTATTGTATTGTATTGTATTGTATTACAGGTTTCATGGTCATACGGTTGAGTAATTGTGACAGTAACCGTGTAACGTGATTTTGGTCAGACACTGGCGTTAATATATCTTCTTTAAATTTGCTAACATTCAGAAATGAGGTTTGCAACCATGGTTTGGGTTGGCCTAGTCTCCTAGAGGCTATTTTTATTCAGCATGGATGAAATGTACATTGTGATTAATTTCTTTGCCAAAAAACACAGTTTGAGTTACCATATAGCCATATATACCATATATAGTATTAGGCTATCCTTATTTATTTGTTTATTTAAGAAATTCTCCAAAATCATAGAATTGATTTATGACCACTTTGTTTACATTGATGTGTTCCTTGCATTACTACCTATTATTTGCAATCACAACATAGTGATATAGCAATATTTGTTTGCACATTGAGAAAATGGGGTGTTTTTCGTTTTCCAGTTTAGATTTTTGTTAATATATAGTACCCTACCGTACCCTTTTTTGGGAATTTATTTATTTCTACACCGGGTCGAAACCATCGATATATTATTTAGACAAAATTATATGTTAGTTAGGTCATGTACTTCATTGCCATATATGTCCACCCCGTCGGTAATTCATTATAAAAAAATCCCTAAATGTCTACAAAAAATCCCTAAATATCGCACGGCTCACCCGATCTCCATTTTCTGTTGCGTTGGTGCCCCCTCTCGCTCCACCACCTTCATTCATTGGTTAGGTTAATGACAAAACTTGGCTCGGATTTCATGGATTTAGCGGGGGTGTGGGGGCAGCAGCCCCCACCCATAATACTAGGTTAGGTTAGGTTAAGTTATTTGGTTAGGTTAATGACAAAACTTGGCTCGGATTTCATGGATTTAGCGGGGGTGTGGGGGCAGTAGACCCCGCCCATAATACTAGGTTAGATTAGGTTAGGTTATTTGGTTAGGTTAATGACAAAACTTGGCTCGGATTTCATGGATTTAGCGGAGGTGTGGGGGCAGCAGCCCCCACCCATAATACTAGGTTAGGTTAGGTTATTTGGTTAGGTTAATGACAAAACTTGGCTCGGATTTCATGGATTCTTCCAATATTACCCCTTTATTTACGCCTCTTACCCCGTAATTTCCCTGATCTTCATAGCCCTCCCCACTATCGGGGGCCGTGTCTTAAGATTGATGGATAAGACTTGTTTTGCATTTTCCGATGGGGTTCATAAAAAAACAACTAAAAAATCCCAAAACAAGGACAAAAACTAAAAAATACTTGTAAAAATCATCCCCGGTGTAACACTAAATATTTACCATTTTTTGTTTCACGGATTTACTCTCCTTAATCATACAGATACACAAATACCAAATAAGTATAGGTTTTGCACACATTAGAGGGTGATATAAATACCTTTACTTTACAGTTAAATATCTCAAAACTTACTTTTGGTTAGGATGCCCTTCTGTTCCCAGACGCCATTATTTGAATAGCCTACTGGTTGGCAGCATCGGGTAACATCCAAAGTAGAGTACCGTACGGTACCGGTACTGCGCTATCTAGCCCACAGTCTACAGATATACAGATAATTATAAGGTCGGTCCACCAGGCGACCCTTTGACGTCACCGGTCCCAGGCGCGCTCTTTCCTTCTCCTTCTGTCTTTCTCTCTCGCTTTCAATTAGTTCATTCTCTCTCTCTTTCTCTCCTCCGCGCGCGCGCTCTCTCTCCTCCAAAACTGATTAATGACCCCTCTGTGTGTGTTAGATAGTGTGTGTGTGTGTGTGAAGCCTAAGCGCATTTGTGTTTGAATATTTTATATATTTATGGTTGTTTGCATGTGTGTTTAACTTCTTATTTCCATCACATATTATCTCTAAAAAAGTTTCTATCTATTCAACTAATATACAGTACGGTATATATATATATATACTGTATACCCGGTATATATATATATATTTTCTTCAATCTAGCACATTGTAGGCAAATGTGCAATTCAATTGTGCATTATTAAAGCAGTTAAAAAGGATGAGTAAACAAGGGTAGTAATAAAAGTCTAATAACATTTGGATATAAACAGTATATTATTTAAGTTAACAAGAGAAGTATATGGGGACAATAATAATCTCTCTTACAATAATTCAGAGAGGATTGTGAATTTATACTGTATTAGCAACGCAATAACTGTTTTACTTAACTACTTTAAGCATTTTGTTACATTGCTTACGTACTGAATATATATTTCTATTCAATATAATGATGTATGTGTATGTACAAAACAAAAAGGATATGCATGGGTAAATGTGCGTGTGTATACAGTAGACTCGTCTGTGTGCGTGTTTGTGTTCTTATGTGCATGTGTGTCTTGTGTGTAAGTATGGTTTGTTAGTATGCTTAAGCATGTATGTAAATGTGCTTAAAAATGTGTAAGTGTATATAGCCTATCGCTTGTGTATGTGGAAGTGTAAGATTGTGTGTTCTTGTGTGGAAGTGGGACGTGTGTATGCTGATACATGTGCATATCTACTGTATGTGTGTATATGTTTTAATACGTATGGTATACATTTGCATAAATAAAATATCCATTTTGATAATAAAGAAACGCGTCATCGAATCTTAAATGGGTTAATAAATGGTTAAAAAAATCGTATGAGGGATTATTGTGCTTTTTTATTATTATTTTTGTATATTATATTTATTTATTTAGTGTTTAACTTTCTTGATTATTGCATTTATTTATTTAGAAAGTGTATAACTTTCTTGATTATTGTATTTACTTATTTAAAAACTATTCTTAGCTTATTTAATTATTGTTTTGATTTAGTTTGTTTTCAATTTTAATGTAACTAAAAGTTTAAAAACACTCACATTCCTCACTGAAGTGTGATAGCCTAATCCTAACGATAACATAACAGAAAAATAATTATAGAATAGGCAGCTCCTTTTATTATAACAAATCATTCCGTGTATAATCACATAAAATAACTATATATAATAACTAATACATAAATGGATCATAGCAAATCAACTGAAATAACTATATTTCAGTAATTAACGAATGCCTAATTCTCGTAGATGCAACATAAAAATGGGATTCTTCCGGGAAGGAGTTTTAATCGGAAAATGCATATTTTCGGGATTATTGGCGATACTGACCGCCACAGCATTTCAGAAAGACACCTTTCTTGAAAAATATATAAATGTGGCGGGTTTCTTGCTATCACGTGCTTGTTGTGTAGTAATAACCTGGGAAGTCCTGGCCTTCCAGCTACTGGCAGCTCGTTCCCGGACCTCATTCGCCACCATTTGGACTGGTTTGGGGAAGGCGGTTTTTGGTGCGACTGTATTTCGCACGCTGAAACTGCTACCTGGCTTGCTGTTTAGCTTGCAAGACGGGTTAGTCAGATCAAATGCGAACCTATTCTTAGAGATGGTTTGCAACAACCGCTGCCTCAGAGACATTGTAGCGGGGTTAGTCTTGCCTTGGCCGGGACGATAATTATTAGTTTTTGGCAGAGTTTTTCTCAAAGGTTTGGGGTCGATAATTTTAACGAGGCCCCGGGACACCTGTGTCTGCGGACGAGGCACTTTAATCACTTCCAGTTTTTGTTTCTTGGCATAGTTCTTCATCATTATATCCTTCTGGTAACACCTTTCATTATATTTAGCATGGGAACCGTCCCGTTTATCATATAATGTAATTTTCTATATTTCTTGAATCATAGAAAACTACAGTTTATAGGGTAACTTAATTATATTTACGACACACAAACACGCGCGTACCAACATACGAGTATATAGGCCTAGCTACACATATAACACCTTTCTTCAGTGACAACCTTTTTAGAGTGTTGGGGCTTGTAGAAAAGAAAGGTGAATAAAGAATAGAGTACCGGTATACTGTATGTGCAGAATCGTGTCGCGTGTTAGCCGATCTCTGTAACTAGGGTACACTATAGATCGAGATACCCTATAGGCTAGTTTCAAGAGATTGGCCAACCTCCGCCATATTGGTAGTACTGGTGATAGCGACATAGAGTGCCTCCAAAGGGATCTAGATACCTTACACGAATGGTCAGTAAATTGGCAGATGAATTTTAACTTTGACAAATGCAAGCTATTAAAAATAGGGAAGACGAATTATTATGTTTCTTACACCAACCAACTTCACATCTAAACTTAATTAATGAAATCAACACATACATGTGGCACTCCGAGGACTCGAACCGAGGATACTCACATCAAAATTCCGCGCACTATGCATTACGTTATCAAGACAGTTAAAGAAATATGGACAAGCCTAGATGTATTATGCAGTTTCGAATCCTGCATATTAATCTGAGCTTGTACATATATTCCACTATTGCAAAATATAAACTAGCAAATACAGAATTAGAAAACTCAGACTGCGAGAAAGATTTGGGTGTGTTTGTTAGCAACGATTTGAAGCCTAGAAAACAGGGTATAAGCGTTCATAACAAGGCAAACAGGATTCTCGGAGTCATCTCAAGGAGTGTGAGTAACAGAACTGCTGATGTTATCTTAAAACTTTACTTATCATTAGTGAGACCTCATATGGATTAAGCTGTCCAATTTTGGTGTCCTTATTACAGAATGGACATAGATTCGTTGGAGAGAGTACAGCGAAGAATGGCAAAAATGATTCATAATATTAGATATCTACCAAATGAAGAAAGGTTGAACAAATTAGGCTTACATTCGTTAGAAAGACGCAGAATTAGAGGGGATATGATAGAAGTGTTCAAGTGGGTTAGTGGGATTAATAAAGGGGACATGAAACATGTACTGAAGCTCAGTGATAGCGAAATAACTCGAACAAATGGTTTTAAATAAGATAAGTTTCGTTTCAGAAAAGATATAAGCAAATATTGGTTTGGTAACAGAGTTGTAGACATGTGGTGTAGGCTACCGAGTGATATGGTAGGATCGAGAACGATAGGGAGCCCACACATGGTAGATCCCCCTCACACCCAACCCATCTCGTCCATCTGCTTATCTAATTTTATGTTAAAGCTCCCTATCGTTCTTGATCCCACTATATCACTCGGTAGCCTATTCCACCCATCTACAACTCTGTTACCAAACCAATATTTGCCTATATCTTTTCTGAAACGAAATTTATCTAATTTGAAACCATTTGTACGAGTTATTTCGCTATCACTGAGCTTTAGTACATTTTTCATGTCTCCTTTATTAATTCCACTAACCCACTTGAATACCTCTATCATGTCACCTCTAACTCTGCGTCTCTCTAACGAATGTAAGCCTAATTTCTTCAACCTTTCTTCATACGGAAGATTTCTAATATTATGGATCATTTTTGTCATTCTACGTTGTACTCTCTCCAATGAATCTATGTTCATTCTGTAATAAGGACACCAAAATTGAACATAAAACAATACAGTTTATACAAGACACACACACACACATACATAAAACAATAAAGTTTATACAAGACTGTAGAAGGAATTCCATATACCGGTACGGTATATATATATATGCCTATATGGATTTTGAATTAAACGTTAAGTATAACTCCATTTATTTGTCACCAATTATTTTGACATATTTGAAGACATATGGAATCTATATTATGCTCTAAGCATCATATTCAAATTAGTTTCAACCCTCGGCAAAACCTAATAAAAATATATGGTACTAAAATGGATTTTTTTCGTAACATGGTTGTCAAAAGCCTTCCTATAGACGGCACCGATTCGTACACACGCCATTTATAACAAACATTCCCTATATACCTGTATATATATATTATATGGTTAATATACAGGAGACGCAACAATATAGGTAGCACATTTGTAATGGTAGTTTTGGGTTCCTATCATCATATGCTTCATTTCTATATACTTTTTATCCCCGGGGAAGAAAAAAAAACGAAATCTTGGGATTTTTCGTTTTTTCTTTTTTGGGATTTTTTTTTTTTTTTGGGTCATTAACCTAACCAAAAAACCTAACCTAACCTAACCTAGCCTAGCTTAATAGCCCCCAAATACATTTAGGTTAGGTTAGGTTAGGTTTTTTGGTTAGGTTAAAAAAAAATCCAAGAACAAAATAAAAACCCCATGATGTTTTTTTTTTTTTTTTTCCCCGGGGATAAAAAGTATATAGAAATGAAGCATATGATGATAGGAACCCAAAACTACCATTATAAATTTGCTACCTATATTGTTGTGTCTCCTGTATATTGACCATATATATACCGGGTATATATATATATATATATATATATATATATTAGTGTGTATGATAATTTTGGTGCAAATTCCATAATATTGTGGTCACAATACGATAATTCTGCATTTAGAATATGGCAACACTGCGTCCATGTTATTGTTGTGAACCTCTCGGCCCTCCCACTGCCACTCTGTGGCGGAGTAGGGTATGTCCCATAATACTGTGTTTTTTGCACTGTTACCCAATCAGCGGGGGTGTGGGGGCGGCAGCCCCCACCCATAATACTAGGATAGGTTAGGTAAGGTTGTTAGGTTAGGCTAATGTCTTTAGTGACGCTTTTAACCCCTCATTTTCCCTGAACTTCATAGCCCTCCCCACTATCGGGCGGCGTGTCTTAAGATCGTTGTATAATAGGGAAAACGGTTTCTCGGAGGGTTGTAATTATTTCCAAACACTATATATTGATGAAAACTAACAGGGAAAAATAAAAAAATCCATGGGAAAATTGGTGACAGAAAAATTGAGTTTTTCCAAAAGCTATTTTCTTAGTGGTGGCTGTCATGTATCCACTGTAAATATAGAATTCCTTCTACAGTCTTGTATAAACTTATTATTTTATGTAGGCCTACTAGTACAGGGTATTATATTTATGCACAGTCTATAAACTTATTATTTTATGTAGGCCTACTAGTACAGGGTATTATATTTATGCACAGTCTCTTAACTGTAAAACGATTTTTTTTGCTAAACATATATAGGCCCTATTTATTGAACTAACTGACTGCTTGTCTTAACTTTAAGTTCCATAAATATCCTACAGTTCAAGTTCCATAAATATCCTACAGTTCATCTTAGCTAGCTTTCTTTTGTTTATGTTATTATAGGAGAAAACACTTCCATATTCGACATCGACATACTGTAAATATATTTTCATTTATTATAGGCCTATATTACTTTTGCTATTTTCAAACTTTAAACAAATGTTATCACTTACCGGTACTGTATTATAATTATATACCGTACTAATATCTTATGATTTTACATACCGTACCGGTAGACCTACGGTACATAAGAACATAAGAACATAAGAAAATGGGAGTCTGCAAAAAACCGATCGGCCCATACAAGGCAGATCCCTGTCACACCCAACCCCAATTATAGGCCCAACTCACTAATACCTTGAGTACTGCCCCCACCAAAATGGTCAGGGATTAAAACAAGATTACGGGGGTCTGCTGAGCGCCGATTGGCCCACACCTGGTAGATCCCCCTCACACCCAACCCATCTCGTCCATATGCCTATCTAATTTTATCTTAAAGCTCCCTATTGTTCTTGATCCCACTATATCACTTGGTAGCCTATTCCACCCATCTACAACTCTGTTACCAAACCAATATTTGCCTATATCTTTTCTGAAACTAAATTTATCTAATTTGAAACCATTTGTACGAGTTCTTTCGCTATCACTGAACTTTAATACATGGTTGCATGTGTACTTATAATTAATTTGGAACAAAACAATCTAATACAACCTTTTTTCAAGGCTAAGTTAAAGCAAATTTGAATGGGCAAATATGATGCTGTTCTAGGGGTACAGGTATCTTAAGAGAAAGCTATACTGTACCGGTATTGAATCATGCCACTGAACTGTGCAGGTTCTGTGCATAGTCTGCCAACCACGAAGAGTTAGTTAAGTAAAATAGGATTGCAGTGGCTATTTTCTGTAATGTTAAGCCAGCACACTGTACCGTACGTCAAGAATAGCTTCAGGACACGAGCCACTTTTCGAGAACTCCAGTCGGTTAGCCTATACTGATGATTTGGACCGACAGATAGCCCATCGATCTTTTTAGGCCTAATAGGTCCGGTAGAGCATAATTATACATCATTGCTATATATGTCATTAAGAGCTGAAATGTATTATAAGGGAGACCAAAATATAACGCTAAAATACACACCACAGCTAGCCTAGCAGTGCGATCTTTATGGGTGATGGCAAAGTACCGGTAACATAAATATTATTTTTTTTTCTCGCATAGGCTACTGTAGGTTTAAACTTCCGGAAATTTATGGGTAATAAATACGATAATTTCCTATTTTAACTTACGTCCGCCGTAATAACTCATGTTATTGTTGTGAACCTCTCGGCTCTCACTGCCACTCTTTGCCAGAGTCATAATACTGTTTTTTGCACTGTTACCCAACCAGCGGGGGTGTGGGAGCGACAGCCCCCACTCATAATACTAGGATAGGTTAGGTAAGGTTGTTAGGTTAGGCTAATGTCTTTTTGTATGCTTTTAACCCCTCATTTTCCATGAACTTCATAGCCCTCCCCACTAGTGGGGGGCTTGTTTTTAAATTGTTGGATAATGGGTAAATACTCATTTCAGCTCCTCTTCAGTATAAAAGAACACTATATCTGAAGGAAAATAAAAAATAAAATAAAATAAAACTTACTGAAATCGCTGTCGGTCCAAAAAGTCAGGTTTACCCTCCAGTCCCTTGCATGATCATGATGAGACTCGAATATAGTACAAAACGAATGAACTGGCACATCCACCCAGTCAATAACATGAGCAGATTTTTTTTTTTTCTCTCCGAGTGTGAGAAAAAACTTCTAGAGTCACATTGGCGTATCTAAAGGGGGGGGGGGGGGGAGGGGAGGGGCCCCAACAGCCCTACAAATAAATATATTATTAAGTTCAGTACATCGATAAAAGTGTACATAATATTTAAAAGATCATTGCTTGAAATATTGAATAGTTACCGGTACCCATGGGATAGTTTTCTTTCGTTGTTGGTACCGGTACCTTATTTTTACGCATTATTGATTATCATACCGGTATTTATTTTGGTATTTTAAATACTTTCTCATCTGAACGATTAGTTAATGGTAAGGTTTGTGTTAATAATAAATAATTTACTAGGCTATACCAGTGGTCCACAAAAGCTGCAAGAAAATAAGATGTATTTACATGTTATTGCTAGGCTATCTAGAATGCTGGTGAACTGTGAACGTTTTACTTTTGACTCGACTCTCGAGAGTAGAGCCGTGAGGGTGCCGGGTGGCGAAGGGAGTAGGTATGTACACATTTCGGGTTTGTATGTTTTTTTTTTTTTTTTTTTTTGTAGGCTAATATAATATTAATATTTGTTTCTGATGCTTCCAAAAGTTTCCGTATATACGGTAACTGTTGAGAAATTGCAGTCACCGAAATTTAATAGGCTAAGGGGATGTATAGGTAACTTACAGTTACACTGAGCTTAGCCTGGAAGTTAGTATTTTCGAAAGATAGGGAAGCGAAACAAGCAAAATTAAACTACAGTAGCCCATTGGAAGAACATTATGTTCATTGTATTAATATAAACAAATTCAATACTAGCCTATATGGTAAACAAGTAAAAACTAGATTACATCATAACATTTGCAGAAGCCGTATTTATTCTTGACTAGGCTATAGCCTAAATACAGTGACCGTAACCAAGCCTAGTAACTAGTTAATAATGGAAATTCCCGGCGCGACCGAAGCCGCTCCAAGGACACAATTATTGTCCTCTCTCCCTCCCTGCCCACCCCGAACCAACTTCCAGAAGCACATCCATACTCATATCTCTCACCGATCCATCCACTCACTCACAGACAACACGCAGCTGCATGCCAGACCTCCCGAAATCCATCCTTCCGAATCCTCCCTTCCTCGCGAGGACAGAGTCCACCTGGCCAGGCTGAGATGCGGACACCATCCAGCTCTCCTGAGTTATCAGAAGAGACTGGATGACTCCGTTGTCGACGCCTGCCCGGGATGTAACACAGCACCCCATACCATTAAACACATCATAGAAGACTGCATTTCACACAACCACTTACGCCAACAACACAATCTACACTCAATGAGAGCTCTGTGGGAAAGCCCGATCGTGGCCATGGCCTTTCTCAGGGACTCGGGGCTGTTCGGCCAGGCAGCTTAGGGAACAACAACAACAACAACAACAACAACAACTAGTTAATAATTTTACTTCAGTTTAGTTCTAGCTGAGAGGATATAGCTTAAAGTAAATTCACTTTCTGTGACCTATTCCTGAACAGGTCTCAGTACAGTAGTTCAAACACACTACTTAACCTGCTGCTTTATCCTTGGGGAATTCCAGCAACCCCCTGTCTGTACAACCTCGCTACATTCCCACTCCTCCCTTCCTACTACCAATGGTGCAAGTATGTGCCAGACCCGTGAGAAGTGGTGCCCCCCTTCTGAGAAAACCCTGGCTACGCCACTGTAGTCATAAACATCATAGCCATCCCTGCTAATGTACGGTAACACCTGCTCATTTCCCGAGGAATACATAGCTGAGCCAGTGCAATAACCCTTCTTGTTCATCAAGCTGCTATTAACGCAATAATCCCACTCAACAAGATACCTTTCAATCAAATATGGTGGCAGAAAGTGAGTTAGGAAGCACATTTTAAATGTGTGACAAGTTTTACTAATTTCAGAACCTTTCAGCTGTTATTATAGAGCTAGAAATAAAAGACTACCGTATATGGAGAGTTGTTTGTAGGCTATATGGCAAGCTGACTGAGTGCTGTCCTAGGTCCCTTTATCTCAACTTAATAAGTTGTGACGCACCCAGTGCGTGGCAACTTAACCTGATTGTACTCCTTGGTACTCCACTGTATCGACACGGTGCGGGGCCGTGTACCGTGTTCGCTGCTTATATTGAGTGTGACAACGTATAACTATGTTCTTTGTATCTCTGCAAAGGTCTCGTCATTTGCTAACCAGTGGTGGGTTTTGTTTTAAGCCATGTCGAGACCTTCCATTTAATATGTAGTATCAATAGAGAAGTTGATAGATGAGATGATAGGAATTCAGAGAGAGAGAGTGAGTTAGACTTCAGAGCGAGAGGGTAGCAATGGTTGCCAGACGTATGGACCGGTTGGCAGCCCTGCGCTTATAGCTAGGTGCGACAGGGTTGGTAGTACATTGCCGCCTGCATATGCTGCCTGGCTGCCCATGTTGTCGTACTGCACATTGCATGGAGGCTCGCTGTGTGTTCCATGATCAGGTTGCCTAGAACCTTTGAGATTCTAACATCCCTTGCCCTCTCTCCCAATTTCTCACGGTTGCACTCTTTCTCTCTGACGACATTACTCTCATTTCATTCTTCTCTCTATTTAAATGCATACCCTTCCCTTGAGGTCCTAAAGGAGTTTCAGCACTCACCTCTCGTATTACTCTTAGGACAAGCATATATTTACATGTATTAGATTTAAGGGGTTAATGTGAACAGCGATCTTCTTGATGAGGATAGTTGGTGAACGTTCTACATGTTCACGAGTTATATGCCCAGCTCATCATCCAATTTGTGACTAGACTAGTGCCATGTGTAAGAGCCCGACCATGCCCAGGAGTTGTCTGTAGAGGGGCGAGGACTTAGCCTTGATTTGCCTACCGAGCCAGGAGCGACTGTAGTACCAGAGACTACAGCTCGCTCGTAGTGCCGGTATAGTAGAGTAACGTAATTTATCTGTCCTTGTGTTCTCTACAGTCTTTTCCTGGGTTCTCGCTTTCGGTGCTGGGACTCGTTGTTCCTGTGACTTGGCCTGCTAGCTAGAACACATGGGGATGATGAGTGGGTGATATCTTTATTTTACTATGCATTGCAGCTCTCTTTAAGTTTATGTATGTAACACTTTACAATACACATTACTCACACACTAGACAACACTATTAATACTTTCATGTATCAATTAACTGCACTGTCGTTTTGCTGCTGTTTCCGGAGTTCTATTGCGTAGGGCGCATACGGACTCAGAGGGGAGACAGAGTGAGAGAAGCGAAGTAGCCTATGCGGTAGTAGGCTACCGGCGCAGTACTGTTGCCTGCAACCTTTTAGTTATTCCAAGTATAGATTCATTATTACAATAAGTGACTACTGTT
Source organism: Lithodes maja (assembly GCA_037953745.1). NCBI lineage: Eukaryota > Metazoa > Arthropoda > Malacostraca > Decapoda > Lithodidae > Lithodes > Lithodes maja. Next base: position 25,255 of record JBAKBP010026161.1, read on the forward strand.
TATGTTCCTTCCATGTGTATTATTAGGTATCTACTGGATCATGAACATCTTGTATGCTACATGCTAGTGCATGTTAGTAGGGGACAGTTATTCTAGTGCACGCGCTTTCAAGTAGGCGTGTACATTTGTCATTTAGCATTTCACTGTCATACCTTTAGCCTGCTTCTATTCTACATTATTAGAGGCTTAATATTAACGTAGTTTCTTGAGTATTGCATTTCTTTATTAATAACGTAACCTATAAATGTCTGAGGGAGTTTAGCCTCATAGCCTACCCCTGTTGTACACTTTCGCCGAGTTAAGGTACCTCGTTACCATAGACGATAACTCTGTAGGGCGTTGGTGCTTTTGTTGTCTGGAGCATATAGTATTTGGGACTGGAATCGAGCGTGTCGTTGTCACATAAGCCATTTCTGTCCTACGATCAAGAATCCCGAATATGTATTGCCGATCCAGCCGTAACAAAATGGCGACCTTGCACAAGATTCAGTAGTATCCTATCACATGTTTTTTTTGGAGAACTATTCTATGCTACCTAGTAGAGCTGGCTAGAATTTTCTTGCATATTGGAGGAATTTTTATTGTGTCATTATTGTATTGGTGGACTTGCAGATTGTTTCGTTGGGGGTGTCTAGAGTAGAGTCATTCAAGCATCTTTAACATTTTGTGAGTCGAGACTGCAATTAGTAATAAGCACTTTTTTTTTTTTATGAACAGCAATTGTATAACCAGCACTATGTCTAATGACTCATCATTTACGGGGGAGGATAACACGGTACAGCCTAGTAACCAGCAAGTACAACAGATGTTTAGGGAGGGGAGTGTTATAAGTGGAGAGAGGGATGCCCGGGCATTTTTGCAGACACCTTTGACCGAACAGCGCCTGCAGGCTATTGATTGTTACGGTCTTCGCTGTTTAGCCACGGTTTTGGGGCGGGACTGTCCTGACAGTTGGCCCAAGAAGAATTTGGTGGCATGTTTGTTGGGTGATGGCGATGGGGCGGTGGGTGGAGTGGGGTCTTGGGGGGGTTCCCTCCAAGCCTCCATTCCACTCTACCCCTGAGCTGGGCCCTCAGCCAGCGAGTCTTAGCACGATGCAGCAGGAGGGTTCTCAAGGGCAAGCTGGCTTACCCGTAAACACGTCTCGGTGTGGATCCCCCATTTTGTGCTCTCCCCCCCCAGGCCTGTCTCCTGAGATGTTATTTCAGCTAGAACTAGCTAAGTTTAAGCTGCAGGAGACTCAGATACAGATACAACAGGCTAGTATAGAACGCATAGAGGTTGCTAGAATCCAAGCCAATCTGGATGCAACCAGGTACCAGGCTGAAATGGATGTCGAGAAGTCTAGAGTAGAGACCACGGGGCGTCATCTCGGTGGTGGGCACCGGGTTACAGACTCACTTTCGCATTTAATTAAGTTAGTACCCGCATTTGATGAGACAGCAGTGACTGAGTTTTTTGCTCGTTTCGAAAAGAAGTGTCGTGAGTATGACTGGCCGGAGGTTAAATGGGCAGCATTAGTTTCATCACGTCTAGTGGGTAAGGGGTTGAAAGCCTACGATGCACTGTCACTGGACGAGAGTGTAGTGTATGGACTGGTGAAGGAGGCTGTGCTCCGGGCCTACGAACTGCAACCCGAAACTTATAGATTGAAGTTCCGTGGCGTGAATAAGAAGAGCGACGTCAGTTTTATGGAGCACGCACGGGACTTAACAGATGCAGGTAATAACTGGTTTCGGTCCGAGCACGCAGAGTCGGCTGAGGAAATTAAGCAACTTTTCTATCTGGAACAGTTTTACAAATGCACTGGAACCGATCTAACGCTGAACATTAAGGAAAAATGTCCCAAGACAGTAGAGGAGGCTGCCAAGATGGCAGACCTCAGATTATCATTGATTCGTGGTTGCGGTGCCGCTCAGAGGGCTGAGTCAGGGCAGAAGGGGCGCTATACCCCACCCACCAGAGTTTTCGATAATAACAAATCCTATGACACACATAACCACACTAAATGCATTGCACCTAATAACACCTACAAACACAAGCCTCTCCCGTTTACTAAAGGTCAGGCCCCTTCTTCGCCCGCACAAGGGAAGAAGCCCATTGGGGATGTGAAATGTTACAAATGTCAGAAGCCAGGCCATTATTCACGTGAGTGCCCTAGTAACACTCCCGCTAAGCCGGTGTCATTGGTTCAGAGTATCGGTGTGTCTCTGAAGGCTGCAGCAACTGCCCGGGGTAGGTTGTCAGCAGCTGAGGCACACGCGGTAAAGAAGCGTACGGAAGGCTCGACACCTGTCCGGGACACTTTCTGTAGCCATCGGGGACACGGGTTTGTGAGCTGGGGGAGTGAACTACGGAGGGTTGACTTGCTGAGGGATACGGGGGCTTCGCAAACTTTGTTGAGGAACTTCACAGGGAAACCGATAAATGCGGCCAGAGTTGTTGTGGTGCAGGGTATAAATGCTACGAGGTCATACCCACTTGTGAGGTTGGAGTTGAGAGTGGGAGAGGTGTGCAGGGAGCTGGATGTAGGGATCGTTGAGTGTTTGCCAGTTGAGGGCGTCGACCTTCTTCTCGGCAACGACTTTGCGGTGCCCACTTCCGGGACTCCACCCTTAGTCGTTGCCGAGAGGGCGGCCGACGTGGATGGTGAGAATCGGGAATGGGTTGGGAGGTGCCAACAGGATGAGATGGCCTGTGTGGTAACCCGATCTCGCTCTGCGGCTCCTGCACAGCCTAGCACTCAACCTCGGGGACAGTGGAGGAAGGATCAGGAGAAGGTTGCTAAGGGCAGGAAAAGGGACATTGATTCTGCTGCACTTCTCGGTGATTCGGTACTTGGACCTATAATAAACACGGGAGTTGACTCTGGCCCAGATATGGTGTGTAACAAGGCAGAGTTGGGTAAGACTTCGCGTGAGGCAAGAGCTGTAGCGAGAGCCACTAAGGCAGTAGAGCCTACTAGCCGGGGTAATGTCTTATTACAAAACCATCTTGATGCATTGACGCCCAGGGACATTAGTGAGCAGCAGCTGCAAGACGCTAGCCTAGCTCGTTATAGCAATGGTGCCATAGAGTTGGAGGAAGATGGGGATGCGAAGCCGGGAGATTTCTTTAGGCTCAACAGGATATTGTACCGCAGATTTCTAGACCCAAAATCGAAGTGGGAGGGCGGTGCGAGGGTAGTAGACCAGGTGGTTGTTCCAAATAAGTATAGAGAGTCCTTATTGTGCCTGGCGCATGATGTGCCGGTGGCGGGTCATTTGGGGGTAACAAAAACATTGGCGGCATTGGGCAGGTTTTTCTGGTGGCCTGGGGTCAAGGCTGATGTCTGTGCATGGGTGGCTGGGTGTGCGACCTGCCAGACAACGGGGAAGCCTAACCAGACAATCCCGAAGGCACCTTTGTTTCCCATACCTGTCACCGGGCCTCCGTTCAGCAAAGTTGTAGTAGATTTGGTTGGCCCTTTCCCACCTACTAGTAGTGGCAATAAATTCCTGTTGACAATCATGGATGTGGCTACGAGATACCCGGACGCATACCCCATGAGAAACGGCTCGGCAAAGGCAGTTGTTAAAAACTTATTATTGTTCTGTTCCCGTTATGGATTTCCACGTGAGGTGCAGTCAGACCAGGGGAGCAATTTTACATCCAAATTGTTCAAGCAAACCCTTCAGTTGCACGGTATATGTTCTGTAGTGTCGTCAGCCTACCATCCCGAGAGTCAGGGAGTCTTGGAGCGGTGGCACTCGACCCTGAAGAGTATGCTACGCTGTTACTGTGCAGAACATGACACTGATTGGGATTTGGGTCTGCCGTATGTTCTGTTCGCTGCACGTGAAGTCCCAGGAGAGAGCCTGGGGTTCAGTCCAAATCAACTAGTCTTTGGCCATAATGTGAGAGGACCTTTAAGTATGGTGAAAGAGATCTGGGAGGGCGAAGAGAAGCCGGGGTCTGTACTTAAATATATCCTTGAGAGCCGGGAGAGACTTATAGGTTGCATGGCAGCGGCAGGTAATAACTTGGTTAATGCACAGGCGGTCATGAAGCACCAGTATGACGCCAAGGTGAAGCTTCGGGAGTTTTCGGTGGGTCAGGAGGTAATGTTGCTTTTACCTTTGCCTGGACACCCCCTTTCTGCCAAGTTTATTGGGCCGTATGTGGTGGCTAAGAAACTGTCCGACCTTGATTATCTCGTTGCAACACCTGACCGTAGAAAAAAACATCAGTTATGTCATGTTAACCTCATGAAAGAGTATGTGAGACGCCCCTCAGAGCCTCTCACTGTCCCTGTGCTGGCCTGCAGCGGCCAGGGTGGAGAAGGAGGTGGGGACAGTCATGCTGCTGAGGAGGATAGCTGGGACTGTGTCATTTCCGCGGAACAGTGGGCGGGGAATACTGAACAAGAGGCTAGGCAAGCTGTAAGTCACCTGCCTGAGCACCAGGGTGCTGCTGTCCTAGGCCTGTTCAGGTCATACCCCTCTGTTTTCGCCGAACACCCAGGTCTCACTACTCAGGTAACGCACGACGTGGACGTCGGTGATAATGTGCCCTTCAAGTCAGTGCCCTACCGTGTGCCCCCGGTAAAGTTGCCAGCTTTACGGGAGGAGTTAAAGTACATGGTTGAGAGAGGGATGATCACTGAAGGTTATGTGAAGTGGACATCACCCGTCACGTTGCAGCCAAAACCTGACGGCAAGGTGCGGTTCTGCATAGATTTTCGTAGGCTAAATGGCTTGACCACTACCAACCCTTACCCTTTGCCTCGAGTTGACGACAGCGTGGACAAGATAGGGAATGCAAAGTACCTTACTAAAATTGATCTTGTAAAAGGCTACTGGCAAGTACCCCTGTCGGACCGAGCTAAGCAAGTTTGTGGTTTTGTGGTAGATGGCAAGACCTACCAATGTAACGTAATGCCTTATGGGCTTAAGAACGCACCTGCCACGTTTCAGAACCTGATGAACGATATTTGTGACGAAATCCCTAACTGCACGGTCTACCTTGATGACGTGATAGTGTATGATGACAATTTTGAAAATCACCTAAGGCACTTAGAGACCCTGTTTGGGAAGTTGCACGATGCTGGGCTGGTGGTGAACCTGAGGAAGTGCGAGTTTGTAAAGGCTACTGTGCAGTATCTTGGCTTCGTGGTCGGGTTAGGCCGGGTGTGCCCCCCCCTGAGCAAGATACAGGCTATCAATATGTTTCCCAGGCCCACCACTAAGCGCCAGGTCATGCGGTTCCTAGGTATGATAGGCTATTATAGGCGCTTCATCCGGGGATACTCTACTGTCTTAGCACCGTTAACTGATCTACTGTCGAAGTCAGTGAAGTTCTGTTGGGCTGCGGAGTGTCAGAGGGCTTTCGACCTAGTCAAGCACCTGCTGTGTACACATCCGATTTTGAGAGCCCCAGACTTCTCCAGGAGTTTTCAGCTGGCGACTGATGCCAGCGGTGTGGGTGCCGGGGCAGTGTTACTGCAGACTGATTCCGAGGGCTTGGAACACCCAGTGAGCTTCTTTTCTCGCAAGTTTAATTCGGCACAAAGGAATTACTCGACTATAGAGAAGGAGCTTCTTGCTATCGTTTTGTCGCTCAAACATTTCGAAGTTTATGTTCCAGCCTACGGCCCGGTAGTGACGATTTATACGGACCATCATCCCTTGAAATTCCTAAATCAGTTTCACAATCGGAATATGCGGTTGACCAGGTGGTCCCTAATGCTCCAAGAGTATAATCTCAACATTCAGCATATTGCCGGGAGTGAGAACGTGATAGCAGATTGTCTATCAAGGGTTGATGATCCAGGATAGTCGTGCACGGTGTGTGGGTTGAGCAGGAGTAAAATTAGGCTATCATAACGCCGTCCAAAAAGATTATAAAACAATAAAATAAACGAGAAAATTTGTTTTAGTTTTGTAAGTCTTTATTGTTGTAGCATGATGCATGCGATATTGTGTTTTATGTATAATTCACACTTCAGTTGTTGTGCACCTTTTGCAATTAGTGGCAGCTAAGGGTAGCAGGTCGGTTGGTTGCCTGTCAGATTTTGATAATGCTTCTAAGGTCGATTATCTAAAATCTTGGGGGGGCTGTGACGCACCCAGTGCGTGGCAACTTAACCTGATTGTACTCCTTGGTACTCCACTGTATCGACACGGTGCGGGGCCGTGTACCGTGTTCGCTGCTTATATTGAGTGTGACAACGTATAACTATGTTCTTTGTATCTCTGCAAAGGTCTCGTCATTTGCTAACCAGTGGTGGGTTTTGTTTTAAGCCATGTCGAGACCTTCCATTTAATATGTAGTATCAATAGAGAAGTTGATAGATGAGATAATAGGAATTCAGAGAGAGAGAGTGAGTTAGACTTCAGAGCGAGAGGGTAGCAATGGTTGCCAGACGTATGGACCGGTTGGCAGCCCTGCGCTTATAGCTAGGTGCGACAGGGTTGGTAGTACATTGCCGCCTGCATATGCTGCCTGGCTGCCCATGTTGTCGTACTGCACATTGCATGGAGGCTCGCTGTGTGTTCCATGATCAGGTTGCCTAGAACCTTTGAGATTCTAACATCCCTTGCCCTCTCTCCCAATTTCTCACGGTTGCACTCTTTCTCTCTGACGACATTACTCTCATTTCATTCTTCTCTCTATTTAAATGCATACCCTTCCCTTGAGGTCCTAAAGGAGTTTCAGCACTCACCTCTCGTATTACTCTTAGGACAAGCATATATTTACATGTATTAGATTTAAGGGGTTAATGTGAACAGCGATCTTCTTGATGAGGATAGTTGGTGAACGTTCTACATGTTCACGAGTTATATGCCCAGCTCATCATCCAATTTGTGACTAGACTAGTGCCATGTGTAAGAGCCCGACCATGCCCAGGAGTTGTCTGTAG
>JBAKBP010026162.1:0-32152 GCA_037953745.1 Lithodes maja
TCTTAAGTTCTTAGTTCAAGGGTGGATTACTTCGGCTTCGGCCAACACTATTCTTTAGTGTTGTAGTACTTTCTTCTTTGTTTGATTGTTGACCAGACTAGATAACTCCCGTCTTGTTATTAGTCTGTTGTGTGAAACGCTAGTACCGAGTTCTTGTATACCCCGTTATAGCAGATAGAACTCTGGAGGGTAGTGGCGTTTTTTTGTTCGGCTGGCAGTACTCTGGGGTTGGGATCGTGTGTTTCCGTTGTGGCAGCGAGCCATACTCGAGTCCTGTGTAAGAGCCCTAGTGTACCCGAGTGCCCGGTCGTAACAAATGGCGACCTTGCTTAGGATTTTGTGAACAGTATAATTTTTTGCAGAGTTGTACAACATTTGTTTGTTCGTACTTTAGCGTACATATTGAAGAATATTTTTTTTTGTAAGGCAATTAGGAGAGCATTTAAGAGACTCCAGTTAATTTAGTAATTAGTGCTTACATAAGGGAGTTTAACACTTTTGTCTCGAGAATTTTTTGTGAACTTCAGTATGTCGTGCCCTAGTATTGACGAGGAGCGAGAGATGCTATTTGAGGAGGTGCCGTTAGTAACTAGTGAGGAGGATGCTAGACTTTTTGTGAGTAAGCAGTACCATGTGACGGAGGAGAGGCTGACTGGGGTGAATGTTTATGGCTTGCACCTGATAGCCAAGGTTTTGGGTCTATCCAATGTAGGAGGGATGTCCAAGGGGGAGCTGATTTCCTGGGTGTTGCGTGGGCGACATGGGGTTTCGGAGGAGAGGGCGTTTGGGGGGGTTCCTCCCCAGATCCCCTCTCACTCGACTCCCACAGTGCCGTCCACTCAGTTGCCGGAGGTTAGCACTCTCCCACAGAGGGATGAGAATTGGAAGATTGGAGTGCCCTCGGGCGGTGCGTATGGTGGTTCCCCAGTTCTTGCCCCCCCTCCTTCAGTAGTGGCAGCTCCCTCTTCCGGCCTGTCTCCTGAGATGATATTTAAACTCGAGCTTGCTAAAATGGAGAATGAGGCTAGGAAGCAGGAGAATGAGACTAGGAGGCAGGAGAATGAGACTAGGAAGCATGAGATTGAGGTTAGGAGGCAGGAGGATGAGACCAGGAGGCACGAGGCTGAGCTTAGGTACGACTCAGAGAAATATTGTGCTCAAATAGATTTAGATAAGACTCGTGCAGAGTCGACAGGGATTCGGATGGGCCGTGAGGGCCAAGTAAGAGAACAGTCCTTGTCCCACTTAGTCAAGTTGGTGCCGGCATTTAGTGAAACTGAAGTCACAGAATTTTTTAATCGTTTTGAGAAGAAGTGTAGGGAGCATAATTGGCCTGAAGAGAAGTGGGCAGCTCTGGTCTCCTCAAGACTTACGGGTAAGGGTCTGAAGGCTTATGATGCACTGCCTTTAGAGTCTTGCATTGACTACCCAGAATTGAAGAGAGCTGTCCTACGGGCATACGAGTTGCAACCAGAAACATATCGATTGAAGTTTCGGGGTGTTACAAAGACTAGGGAGGCGACCTTTCTTGAACATGCCCGGGACTTAAAAGATGCACTTACAAACTGGACACGTTCTGAGAAAGCTGAGACGGCCGAACAGTTGACTGAGCTGTTTCTGCTCGAGCAGTTTTATAAGTGTACAGGTGCAGAAATGACTTTAACTATTAAAGAAAAGAATCCAAAAACTCTACAGGAGGCAGCTGAGATGGCTGACCTCCGGCTATCATTAATTCGTGGGTGCGGGTCTGCCAGCGTAGTGAGGCAGGTAACAAGGGGCGTGACGCCCCACCCCCCCGAGTTAGTAATATATCTTATGCAAACAAGTACAAGAGTTATGATACCAAGACTGACCACAAGACTAGCACCGTCCCATTTAAGAAGGGGCCGGGCCCTTCCCAGTACCAAGGGAAGCCCAAAGGGGAGTTAGAGTGTTATCAATGTCATAAAAAGGGGCACTTTGCAAGAGTCTGTCCTAGCAAACCACCTACAGCAGCTGTGTCTTTGGCCTGCAACATTGGTGTGTCTCTGAAGCCTTCTGAGTTTGCCCGGGGCAGTTCGTCAGAGGCTGAGGCACAGCCAATGCAGAAGCACCTGGGAGGCTCGAACCCTGCTCAGGATGTTTTTTGCGACCATAGAGGACGGGGTTGCGTGATGTGGGCGGGGCGCAAGCATGGAGTAGAGGTCTTGCGTGATACAGGTGCTTCCCAGACTTTGATGAAAAACTTGACTGGCTACCCTATAAATGCGGCTCGGGTGGTGGTGGTGCAGGGTATTAATGCAACTCGGTCATACCCGCTGGTGCGGTTGGAGTTGGAGGTGGATGGTGTGGCACGTGAATTGGATGTTGGGATTGTGGAGAAACTGCCAGTGGAGGGCGTCGACCTTCTTCTCGGCAACGACTTTGCAATGCCCGCTTCTGAGGTTCTACCCTTAGTCGTTGCCGAGAGGCCGGCCGACGTGAGTAGGGAAGAGCGAGAGTGGGTCGAGCGGTGCCAGGCACAACCCATGGCGTGTGCTGTCACCCGAGCTCGGGCAGCTAAAGTGTCACAGCCTAGTCCTCCGTCTTCAGACCAGCAGAGGAACGATCAACAGGAGGAGGCTAAAGCTGGAGTTGGTTTTAAGAGTTTTGACTCGGCGGCTCTCCTGGGTGATTCAGTATTAGCACCATTACTTAGTTCTGGAGTAGCCCCTGGGCCTGTCATCGAGAGTGACGAGGCTGGGCATGACGAGTCTCCACGACAGCAACGTTATGAACATCGAGAGAGACAGAGGGAGCAGCTCAGTATCGGGGAGGGTCATGCATTGCTCCGGGAGCAGTTAGATCGCTTGGCACCCTCAGATATACGTCGGTTGCAGCTGGAGGACCCTGAGCTCCAAACGTGTGCTAATGGAGCTGTGGAGCTCGACGAGGACGGTGATGCACAGCCGGGAGATTTTTTTTATTTAGATGGCATCCTGTATCGGCGTTTTCAAGACCCTAACCGTAGCTGGAAGATGGGGTCCGGGGTAGTGGACCAGTTGATGGTGCCGCGGGAGTGCAGGGATAGCCTACTGAGTTTGGCGCATGACACACCGCTGGCAGGACATTTGGGGGTAAGAAAAACGGTGGCGGCTTTGGGGAAGTTGTTTTGGTGGCCGGGGATGAAGTCTCATGTGCAGTCCTGGATAAACTCATGTGATATTTGTCAACGGGTCGGGAAACCAAACCAAGTTATTCCTAAAGCTCCGTTGCACCCTATTCCTGTAATTGGGCCACCTTTTAGTAAGATTGTTGTTGACATGGTTGGTCCCCTCCCTCCCACAAAGGCTGGTAATAAATTTTTGTTAACCATCATGGATGTTGCCACTAGATACCCCGATGCATACCCCATGAAAAACGGCATGGCTAAGACGGTAGTCAGTAACTTGTTGTGGTACTTTTCAAGGTACGGGTACCCGGAGGAGATTCAGTCTGATCAGGGGTCCAATTTCACCTCCAATCTCTTTAAGCAAACAATGCAACAGCATGGAATACGGGCGGTGGTATCGTCAGCGTATCACCCTGAGAGCCAAGGGGTGCTTGAGCGGTGGCATGCCACCCTTAAAAGCATGCTCAGGTGTTATTGTGCTGATAACGGAAGAGATTGGGATCTTGGATTGCCGTATGTACTGTTTGCTGCTCGGGAAGTGCCTGGTGAGAGCCTGGGATTTAGTCCAAACGAGCTGATTTTTGGACACCGAGTCAGGGGCCCCCTTAATATGCTGCGGGAAATTTGGGAAGGAACTGTGCCGCCTTGTTCCTTGTTGAAGTATGTGTTTGAAAGCCGTGAGCGCATGCTTAAGAGTCTGGAGATGGCAGGTCGGAATTTAACAGGGTCACAAGCTTTAATGAAGGACAGGTATGATCGCAAAGTGAAGCTCCGGGAGTTCATTGTGGGACAGGAGGTGTTGATTTTGTTGCCTTTGGTGGGTAACCCCTTGTCGGCGAAGTATACTGGACCCTATAAAATTGTGGAGAAAATTTCGGACCTAGATTACCTTGTTGCCACTCCAGACAGGAGGAAGAAAAATCAGTTATGTCACGTGAACCTGATAAAAGAGTATGTGAGGCGCCCCTCTGAGCCTCTCACTGTCCCTGTGTTGGCTTGTTGCGGCCGTGGTGGAGAAGGAGAGGGGGACAGTCAAGCTTCAGAGGAGGATAGCTGGGATCACCATGTTTCAGCGGATCAGTGGGCGGGGAACTCGAGCCTAAGGGCTGACGAGGCTATAGCCCATTTGCCTGAGCCGCAATTTGAAGCTATCCGTCAGTTGCTCGGTTTATACCCCACTGTATTCGCTGAACATCCAGGCCTCACTACTCAGGCTATGCATGATGTTGACGTGGGGCACCATCTACCCTTTAAGTCAATCCCATACCGTGTGCCCCCCATAAAACTACCCGCTCTGAGGGATGAGTTGGAGTATATGCTCGGTAGAGGGTTGATAGAGAAAGGTACCGTTAAATGGACTTCCCCCGTAACACTGCAGCCTAAACCAGATGGCAAGGTACGCTTCTGTATTGATTTCCGTAGGCTAAACGGTTTGACTCCAACTAACCCATATCCTCTTCCTCGGGTTGATGATAGTGTTGATAAAATTGGTAATGCTCGGTTTTTGTCTAAAGTTGATTTAGTAAAAGGTTACTGGCAAGTACCTTTGTCCGAGCGCGCTAAAGAGGTATGTGGTTTTGTGGTGGACGGGAGTACTTACCGGTGTAATGTTATGCCCTACGGACTTAAGAATGCACCAGCAACGTTTCAGAACCTGATGAATGAAATTGTCAAGGACATTCCAAATTGCACCGTATACTTGGACGATGTAATCATTTATGATGACGACTTTGAGAGCCATTGTGAGCACCTGGAGACCTTGTTCCGGAAACTTAGTGAAGCAAGTCTGGTAGTAAATTTGGCAAAGTGTGACTTCGTAAAAGCCACTGTGCAGTACCTTGGGTTTGTAGTGGGAAGGGGACAGGTGTGCCCTCCTCAGAACAAGGTACAGGCTATCAATAAATTTCCGCACCCAACCACCAAGAAGCAGATCATGAGATTCTTGGGTATGATAGGCTACTACAGACGCTTTATAAAAGGTTACTCCACGGTGTTGGCACCTCTCACAGATTTGTTATCTAAAGACAAAAAGTTTTTGTGGGCGCCTGAGTGTGAAAAGGCTTTTAATTTAGTGAAGCATTTGCTGTGTACTCACCCGATACTCAGGGCCCCAGACTTTAACAGGCCTTTTCAGCTGGCAACAGATGCTAGTGGTGTAGGGGCTGGTGCCGTCTTGCTACAGACAGACAATGAAGGTGTGGAACACCCAGTAAGTTTCTTTTCTAAGAAGTTCAATGCTGCACAAAAGAACTATTCTACAATAGAAAAGGAATTACTGGCGATTGTGCTGTCACTCAGGCACTTCGAGGTGTATGTTCCAGCCTATGGCCCAGTCGTGGTTATCTACACTGATCATCACCCTTTGAGATTCCTAAATCAATTTCACAATCGCAATATGAGACTGACCCGGTGGTCATTGATGTTGCAGGAGTATAACCTGGACATCCGGCATATTGCGGGATGTGACAATGTGATTGCGGATTGTTTATCGAGGGTAGATGATCAGTCGTAGGCTATCACAGGTGTATGATCCCGAAGAGATTGACACACGGGTAGCCTCCTGCTTTGGTTTGAGTAGTATTTTGCGCTTGGTGCTTGTTGGCTCGCGGTTGTAGCCCAGCGTATTGGGTCGTAAAGCAGGATTGTTGAGCGTTTGGTATAGAAGAAAATAGGCTGCCCTTATAGTGCAGCCGGGAAAAAACATATTAAAATATAAAAATCATATAAAAACTCTTTCTTTTTGATATAGATAATTGTATAAGTTTGTCATAGCCTATAGTGTTTGAGTAGTCCACGAACTATCAAACGGCTGAGCTGCTGTAAGCTCGCTCTGGGAGCATGATATTATGTCTTTTACTATTGTTGGGAGGAGTTATGAAATGTGAATTTTTTTTTTATATAAGATGTGTTTTAGTGATAAACTCAGCGTTGTTTTAGTGCCATGCGGTCGCTGGGTGTGAGGGGTTTGATGGGGTTCTGTATATCAGATTTTAGCTCAGGGTTGAGCAAGTAAAATCTTGGGGGAGGTGTGACGCATGTCGAGTATGAGCATGCTGTACAGAACGCCCAGTCAGGCCCCACTCTCGCTAGGATCGTCAGGGCAGGAACTTTGGCTGTAGTCGGTGTAGAGTTTCCTAACTCAGTTTATGTGAACCGTTGTACTATAAGTATTATCATTATGTATTTTGTTTTCTTCTAAGTCAACGAGTTCTATTTTATATCATTAGATATAAGTATTGTGTGTGGGACTTGTATGTAATGATGAGAGGAGAGAGAGAGAGATATTACGTGGCGGGGGGTCAGTGAGTGCGCCACGCGGGCCGGTAGGCCTAATTCCCTCCTCCCTCCTCCCTTCCTCCCTTTCAGCGCGTGGGAAGTTCTTTGTCAATCCCAGATTGAGAGAGAATATGACGTCATGATTGCCAGTGGGCGGTCCTTAAGTAGTTTGAGATATGCCGCTAGAGGGCCGAGTATAAAAAGAGAGGTTCTTGCCACCATTTCTTCAGAACTCATCAGGCAAAGCGACCTCTCATATCCCTTGCAACTATCCATATTCTTCCGACTGATGTGAACTTTCTCTACTCTCTGAACAGCCTATCTTCTTCGCTTCTCGTCCCTGTTTAACCTCCATGACCCCTTTGGTGCAGATTTAGTCAGCCAAAGTATTATCGCTTGAGTTCTCACGAGATAAGTGCCTGTTAGATAGCCTATTTTTGGAAGGGTTAACTAGAATAGGATTGATTGATGTTTGTTGCACTCGTATATGTATTTCCCTGTGTACTATTATTCATGTTCCTGTTTTCTGCTGGTTTAGGTAATGCTAGACTGGGATAGGGTTCCTCGAGTTGTGATTTCCTATGAGTGCTAGGTTGGTTGAACCAGCACAATTGCAACGGAGACGTGGGAAGCCTAGGGGGTCTTTTTGATTGTGTACCGTGGGAGTTTAGCACTGTGTTGCGAGTGAGGGCTTTTGCCTGTGCCACCCAACACTGTGCTATCTCATTTGCTTGACTTTGAGAGGATCGCCAGGAGAGAACCAGATACTAGTGATCTGGATCTCTCAAGAGAGCATCCCGTCAATTACCGTAATTTGGCCGCACAGTCTTAAGGACCTCGCTAGGCTACGAGCCGCTTGCTCAGCCATTGTCTCTTAACCTTAGATATCCCAGCTAGACTTTGCTCGACCAGCAGATACAGTATAGTATTGAAGCTTCTCCTTATGTATATTATTGTTTAAGCACTATTGATTTCATGTGTGGCACGCTTAGCTACTTCAGAGATTAGTGGCCCACGAGCACAATCTTAGTAGGCTATTGCCAGTGCATTGTCGGAGTACTTCTTCTTAATGTTTGCCATATCCTATTGCTTATTCTTATAATTCTTCTTATGTCAATTAAAGCCTTTAATTACCAGTGAGTTATTCATTAAATTGCTGTTCAAAATCCGATACTTACTTCTTATGAGTATTCGAGAAGCATCTAACTTATCAGAAGATTCCTTGCTTGATGCTCGAGGACTATTGTTTAACGTAACGTAATAGTGCCGATCCGAAGTAGAGGGTGGAGGACTTCTTAAGTTCTTAGTTCAAGGGTGGATTACTTCGGCTTCGGCCAACACTATTCTTTAGTGTTGTAGTACTTTCTTCTTTGTTTGATTGTTGACCAGACTAGATAACTCCCGTCTTGTTATTAGTCTGTTGTGTGAAACGCTAGTACCGAGTTCTTGTATACCCCGTTATAGCAGATAGAACTCTGGAGGGTAGTGGCGTTTTTTTGTTCGGCTGGCAGTACTCTGGGGTTGGGATCGTGTGTTTCCGTTGTGGCAGCGAGCCATACTCGAGTCCTGTGTAAGAGCCCTAGTGTACCCGAGTGCCCGGTCGTAACATATCCCTGGTGGTGTTGCCTGGGCTTCCGGTGGAACCTGTGTGTTGCCTGTGGTATCCCTGGTGGTGTTGTCTGGGCTCCCGGTGGAGCCTGTGTGTCATCTGTGGTATCCCTGGTGGTGTTGTCTGGGCTGCCGGTGGAGCCTGGTGTGTCATCTGTGGTATCCCTGGTGGTGTTGTCTGGGCTGCCGGTGGAGCCTGTGTGTCATCTGTGGTATCCCTGGTGGTGTTTTCTGGGCTGCCGGTGGAGCCTGTGTGTCATCTGAGGTATTCCTGGTGGTGTTGTCTGGGATGCCGGTGGAGCCTGTGCATTACCTGTAGTATCCCTGGTGGTGTTGTCTGGGCTGCCGGTGGAGCCTGTGTGTTACTTGTGGTATCCCTGGTGGTGTTGTCTGGGCTGCCAGTGGAGCCTGTGTGTTACCTGTGGTATCCCTGGTGGTGTTGTCTGGGTTGCCGGTGGGGCCTGTGTGTTACCTGTGGTATCACTGGTGGTGTTGTCTGGGCTGCTGGTGGAGCCTGTGTGTCACCTGTGGTATCCCTGGTGGTGTTGTCTGGGCTGCCGGTGGAGCCTTTGTGTCACCTGTGGTATCCCCGGTGGTGTTGTCTGGGCTGCTGGTGGAGCCTGTGTGTCATCTATGGTATCCTTGGTGGTGTTGTCTGAGCTGATGGTGGTGCCTCTGTGTTACCTGTGGTATCCCTGGTGGTATTGTCTGGGCTGCCGGTGGAGCCTGTGTGTTGCCTGTGGTATCCCTGAAGGTGTTGTCTGGGGTTGGGGCCTGTGTGTCATCTGTGGTATCCCTGGTGGTGTTGTCTGGGCTGCTGGTGGAGCCTGTGTTTCATCTGTGGTATCCCTGGTGGTCGTGTTGTCTGGAGTTGGGGCCTGTGTGTTATCTGTGGTATACCTGGTGGTGTTGTCTGGGCTGCCGGTGGAGCCTGTGTGTCATCTGTGGTATCCCTGGTGGTGGTGTTGTCTGGGGTTGGGGCCTGTGTGTCATCTGTTGTATACCTGGTGGTGTTGTCTGGGCTGCCGGTGGAGCCTGTGTTTCATCTGTGGTATCCCTGGTGGTGTTGCCTGGGCTTCCGGTGGAACCTGTGTGTTGCCTGTGGTATCCCTGGTGGTGTTGTCTGGGCTGCTGGTGGAGCCTGTGTGTCATCTGTGGTATCCCTGGTGGTGTTGTCTGGGCTGCCGGTGGAGCCTGTGTGTCATCTGTGGTATCCATGGTGATGTTGTCTGGGCTGCCGGTGGAGCCTGTGTGTCATCTGTGGTATCCATGGTGGTGTTGTCTGGGCTGCCGGTGGAGCCTGTGTGTCATCTGTGGTATCCATGGTGATGTTGTCTGGGCTGCCGGTGGAGCCTGTGTGTCATCTGTGGTATCCCTGGTGGTGTTGCCTGGGCTGCCGGTGGAGCCTGTGTGTCATCTGTGGTATTCCTGGTGGTGTTGCCTGGGCTGCCGATGGAGCCTGTGCGTTACCTGTGGTATCACTGGTGGTGTTGTCTGGGCTGCTGGTGGAGCCTGCGTGTCACCTGTGGTATCCCTGGTGGTGTTGTCTGGGCTGCTGGTCGAGCCTGTGTGTTACCTGTGGTATCCCTGGTGGTGTTGTCTGGGCTGCCGGTGGAGCCTGTGTGTCATCTGTGGTATCCCTGGTGGTGTTGTCTGGGCTGCCGGTGGAGCCTGTGTGTTTCCTGTCGTATCGCTGGTGGTGTTTTCTGGGCTGCCAGTGGAGCCTCTGTATTGCCTGTGGTATCCCTGGTGGTGTTGTCTGGGGTTGGGGCCTGTTTGTCATATGTGGTATCCCTGGTGGTGTTGTCTGGGCTGCTGGTGGAGCCTGTGTTTCATCTGTGGTATTCCTGGTGGTGGTGTTGTCTGGAGTTGGGGCCTGTGTGTTATGTGTGGTATACCTGGTGGAGTTTTCTGGGCTGCCGGTGGAGACTGTGTTTCATCTGTGTAATCCCTGGTGGCGGTGTTGCCTGGGGTTGGGGCCTGTGTGTCATCTGTGGTATGCCTAGTGGTGTTGTCTGGGCTGCCGGTGGAGCCTGTGTTTCATCTGTGGTATCCCTGGTGGTGTTGCCTGGGCTTCCAGTGGAACCAGTGTGTTGCCTGTGGAATTCGTTGTGGTGTTGTCTGGGCTGCCGGTGGAGCCTGTGTGTCATCTGTGGTATCCCTCGTGATGTTGTCTGGGCTGCCGGTGGAGCCTGTGTGTCATCTGTGGTATCCCTAGTGGTGTTGCCTGTGCTGCCGGTGGAGCCTGTGTGTCATTTGTGGTATTCCTGGTGATGTTGTCTGGGCTGCCTGTGGAGCCTGTGTGTCATCTGTGGTATCCCTCGTGGTGTTGTCTGGGCTGCCGGTGGAGCCTGTGTTTCATCTGTGGTATCCCTAGTGGTGTTGCCTGGGCTGCCGGTGGAGCCTGTGTGTCATTTGTGGTATTCCTGGTGATGTTGTCTGGGCTGCCGGTGGAGCATGTGCGTTACCTGTGGTATCCTTGGTGGTGATGTCTGGGCTGCCGGTGGAGCCTGTATGTTACCTGTGGTATCCCTGGTGGTGTTGTCTGGGCTGCCGGTGGAGCCTGTGTGTTACCTGAGGTATCCCTGGTGGTGTTGTCGGGGTTGCCGGTGGGGTCTGTGTGTTACCTGTGGTATCACTGGTGGTGTTGTCTGGGCTGCTGGTGGAGCCTGCGTGTCACCTGTGGTATCCCTGGTGGTGTTGTCTGGGCTGCCGGTGGAGCCTGTGTTTCATCTGTGGTATCCCTGGTGGTGGTGTTGTCTGGAGTTGGGGCCTGTGTGTTATCTGTGGTATACCTGGTGGTGTTGTCTGGGCTGCCGGTGGAGCCTGTTTGTCATCTGTGGTATCCCTGGTGGTGGTGTCTGGGCTGCCGGTGGAGCCTGTGTGTCATCTGTGGTATCCCTGGTGGTGTTGTCTGGGCTGCCGGTGGAGCCTGTGTGTCATCTGAGGTATTCCTGGTGGTGTTGTCTGGGCTGCCGGTGGAGCCTGTGCATTACCTGTAGTATCCCTGGTGGTGTTGTCTGGGCTGCCGGTGGAGCCTGTGTGTTACTTGTGGTATCCCTGGTGGTGTTGTCTGGGCTGCCAGTGGAGCCTGTGTGTTACCTGTGGTATCCCTGGTGGTGTTGTCTGGGTTGCCGGTGGGGCCTGTGTGTTACCTGTGGTATCACTGGTGGTGTTGTCTGGGCTGCTGGTGGAGCCTGTGTGTCACCTGTGGTATCCCTGGTGGTGTTGTCTGGGCTGCCGGTGGAGCCATTGTGTCACCTGTGGTATCCCTGGTGGTGTTGTCTGGGCTGCTGGTGGAGCCTGTGTGTCATCTATGGTATCCCTGGTGGTGTTGTCTGAGCTGATGGTGGAGCCTCTGTGTTACCTGTGGTATCCCTGGTGGTGTTTTCTGGGCTGCCGGTGGAGCCTGTGTGTTGCCTGTGGTATCCCTGGAGGTGTTGTCTGGGGTTGGGGCCTGTGTGTCATCTGTGGTATCCCTGGTGGTGTTGTCTGGGCTGGTGGTGGAGCCTGTGTTTCATCTGTGGTATCCCTGGTGGTGGTGTTGTCTGGAGTTGGGGCCTGTGTGTTATCTGTGGTATACCTGGTGGTGTTGTCTGGGCTGCCGGTGGAGCCTGTGTTTAATCTGTGGTATCCCTGGTGGTGGTGTTGTCTGGGGTTGGGGCCTGTGTGTCATCTGTGGTATACCTGGTGGTGTTGTCTGGGCTGCCGGTGGAGTCTGTGTTTCATCTGTGGTATCCCTGGTGGTGTTGCCTGGGCTTCTGGTGGAACCTGTATGTTGCCTGTGGTATCCCTGGTGGTGTTGTCTGGGCTGCCGGTGGAGCCTGTTTGTCATCTGTGGTATCCCTGGTGGTGTTGTCTGGGCTGCCGGTGGAGCCTGTGTTTCATCTGTGGTATCCCTGGTGGTGTTGTCTGGGCTGCCGGTGGAGCCTGTGTGTCATTTGTGGTATTCCTGGTGGTGTTGTCTGGGCTGCCGGTGGAGCATGTGCGTTACCTGTGGTATCCTTGGTGGTGATGTCTGGGCTGTCGGTGGAGCCTGTGTGTTACCTGTGGTAACCCTGGTGGTGTTGTCTGGGCTGCCGGTGGAGTATGTGTGTCATCTGTGGTATCCCTGGTGGTGTTGTCTGGGCTGCCGGTGGAGCCTGTGTGTTACCTCTCGTATCGCTGGTGGTGTTGTCTGGGCTGCCGGTGGACCCTGTGTGTTGCCTGTGGTATCCCTGGTGGTGTTGTCTGGGGTTGGGGCCTGTATGTCATCTGTGGTATCTCTGGTGGTGTTGCCTGGGCTGCCGGTGGAGCCTGTGCGTTACCTGTGGTATCACTGGTGGTGTTGTCTGGGCTGCCGGTGGAGCATGTGCGTTAACTGTGGTATCCTTGGTGGTGTTGTCTGGGCTGCCGGTGGAGCCTGTGTGTTACCTGTGGTATCCCTGATGGTGTTGTCTGGGTTGCCGGTGGGGTCTGTGTGATACCTGTGGTATCACTGGTGGTGTTGTCTGGGCTGCTGGTGGAGCCTGCGTGTCACCTGTGGTATCCCTGGTGGTGTTGTCTGGGCTGCTGGTCAAGCCTGTATGTTACCTGTGGTATCCCTGGCGGTGTTGTCTGGGCTGCCGGTGGAGCCTGTGTGTCATCTGTGGTATCCCTGGTGGTGTTGTCTGGGCTGCCGGTGGAGCCTTTGTGTTACCTCTCGTATCGCTGGTGGTGTTGTCTGGGCTGCCGGTGGACCCTGTGTGTTGCCTGTGGTATCCCTGGTGGTGTTGTCTGGGGTTGGGGCCTGTATGTCATCTGTGGTATCTCTGGTGGTGTTGTCTGGGCTGCTGGTGGAGCCTGTGTTTCATCTGTGGTATCCCTGGTGGTGGTGGTGTCTGGAGATGGGGCCTGTGTGTTATCTGTGGAATCCCAGGTGGTGGTGTTGGCTGGGGTTGGGGCCTGTGTGTCATCTGTGGTATACCTGGTGGTGTTGTCTGGGCTGCCGGTGGAGCCTGTGTTTCATATGTGGTATCCCTGGTGGTGTTGCCTGGGCTTCCGGTGGAACCTGTGTGTTGCCTGTGGTATCCCTGGTGGTGTTGTCTGGGCTGCCGGTGGAGCCTGTGTGTCATCTGTGGTATCCCTGGTGGTGTTGTCTGGGCTGCCGGTGGAGCCTGGTGTGTCATCTGTGGTATCCCTGGTGGTGTTGTCTGGGCTGCCGGTGGAGCCTGTGTGTCATCTGTGGTATCCCTGGTGGTGTTGTCTGGGCTGCCGGTGGAGCCTGTGTTCATCTGTGGTATCCCTGGTGGTGTTGTCTGGGCTGCCGGTGGAGCCTGTGTGTCATGTGTGGTATCCCTGGTGGTGTTGTCTGGGCTGCCGGTGGAGCCTGTGTGTCATTTGTGGTATTCCTGGTGGTGTTGTCTGGGCTGCCGGTGGAGCATGTGCGTTACCTGTGGTATCCTTGGTGGTGTTGTCTGGGCTGCCGGTGGAGCCTGTGTGTTACCTGTGGTATCCCTGGTGGTGTTGTCTGGGTTGCCGGTGGGGTCTGTGTGATACCTGTGGTATCACTGGTGGTGTTGTCTGGGCTGCTGGTGGAGCCTGTGTGTCACCTGTGGTATCCCTGGTGGTGTTGTCTGGGCTGCTGGTCGAGCCTGTATGTTACCTGTGGTATCCCTGGAGGTGTTGTCTGGGCTGCCGGTGGAGCCTGTGTGTCATCTGTGGTATCCCTGGTGGTGTTGTCTGGGCTGCCGGTGGAGCCTGTGTGTTACCTGTCGTATCGCTGGTGGTGTTGTCTGGGCTGCCGGTGGAGCCTGTGTGTTGCCTGTGGTATCCCTGGTGGTGTTGTCTGGGGTTGGGGCCTGTATGTCATATGTGGTATCTCTGGTGGTGTTGTCTGGGCTGCTGGTGGAGCCTGTGTTTCATCTGTGGTATCCCTGGTGGTGGTGTTGTCTGGAGTTGGGGCCTGTGTGTTATCTGTGGTATACTTGGTGGTGTTGTCTGGGCTGCCGGTGGAGCCTGTGTTTCATCTGTGGAATCCCTGGTGGTGGTGTTGCCTGGGGTTGGGGCCTGTGTGTCATCTGTGGTATACCTGGTGGTGTTGTCTGGGCTGCCGGTGGAGCCTGTGTTTCATATGTGGTATCCCTGGTGGTGTTGCCTGGGCTTCCGGTGGAACCTGTGTGTTGCCTGTGGTATCCCTGGTGGTGTTGTCTGGGCTGCCGGTGGAGCCTGTGTGTCATCTGTGGTATCCCTGGTGGTGTTGTCTGGGCTGCCGGTGGAGCCTGGTGTGTCATCTGTGGTATCCCTGGTGGTGTTGTCTGGGCTGCCGGTGGAGCCTGTGTGTCATCTGTGGTATCCCTGGTGGTGTTGTCTGGGCTGCCGGTGGAGCCTGTGTGTCATCTGAGGTATTCCTGGTGGTGTTGTCTGGGATGCCGGTGGAGCCTGTGCATTACCTGTAGTATCCCTGGTGGTGTTGTCTGGGCTGCCGGTGGAGCCTGTGTGTTACTTGTGGTATCCCTGGTGGTGTTGTCTGGGCTGCCAGTGGAGCCTGTGTGTTACCTGTGGTATCCCTTGTGGTGTTGTCTGGGTTGCCGGTGGGGCCTGTGTGTTACCTGTGGTATCACTGGTGGTGTTGTCTGGGCTGCTGGTGGAGCCTGTGTGTCACCTGTGGTATCCCTGGTGGTGTTGTCTGGGCTGCCGGTGGAGCCTTTGTGTCACCTGTGGTATCCCTGGTGGTGTTGTCTGGGCTGCTGGTGGAGCCTGTGTGTCATCTATGGTATCCTTGGTGGTGTTGTCTGAGCTGATGGTGGTGCCTCTGTGTTACCTGTGGTATCCCTGGTGGTGTTGTCTGGGCTGCCGGTGGAGCCTGTGTGTTGCCTGTGGTATCCCTGGAGGTGTTGTCTGGGGTTGGGGCCTGTGTGTCATCTGTGGTATCCCTGGTGGTGTTGTCTGGGCTGCTGGTGGAGCCTGTGTTTCATCTGTGGTATCCCTGGTGGTCGTGTTGACTGGAGTTGGGGCCTGTGTGTTATCTGTGGTATACCTGGTGGTGTTGTCTGGGCTGCCGGTGGAGCCTGTGTGTCATCTGTGGTATCCCTGGTGGTGGTGTTGTCTGGGGTTGGGGCCTGTGTGTCATCTGTTGTATACCTGGTGGTGTTGTCTGGGCTGCCGGTGGAGCCTGTGTTTCATCTGTGGTATCCCTGGTGGTGTTGCCTGGGCTTCCGGTGGAACCTGTGTGTTGCCTGTGGTATCCCTGGTGGTGTTGTCTGGGCTGCCGGTGGAGCCTGTGTGTCATCTGTGGTATCCCTGGTGGTGTTGTCTGGGCTGCCGGTGGAGCCTGTGTGTCATCTGTGGTATCCATGGTGATGTTGTCTGGGCTGCCGGTGGAGCCTGTGTGTCATCTGTGGTATCCATGGTGGTGTTGTCTGGGCTGCCGGTGGAGCCTGTGTGTCATCTGTGGTATCCATGGTGATGTTGTCTGGGCTGCCGGTGGAGCCTGTGTGTCATCTGTGGTATCCCTGGTGGTGTTGTCTGGGCTGCCGGTGGAGCCTGTGTGTCATCTGTGGTATTCCTGGTGGTGTTGCCTGGGCTGCCGGTGGAGCCTGTGCGTTACCTGTGGTATCACTGGTGGTGTTGTCTGGGCTGCTGGTGGAGCCTGCGTGTCACCTGTGGTATCCCTGGTGGTGTTGTCTGGGCTGCTGGTCGAGCCTGTGTGTTACCTGTGGTATCCCTGGTGGTGTTGTCTGGGCTGCCGGTGGAGCCTGTGTGTCATCTGTGGTATCCCTGGTGGTGTTGTCTGGGCTGCCGGTGGAGCCTGTGTGTTACCTGTCGTATCGCTGGTGGTGTTTTCTGGGCTGCCAGTGGAGCCTCTGTATTGCCTGTGGTATCCCTGGTGGTGTTGTCTGGGGTTGGGGCCTGTTTGTCATATGTGGTATCCCTGGTGGTGTTGTCTGGGCTGCTGGTGGAGCCTGTGTTTCATCTGTGGTATTCCTGGTGGTGGTGTTGTCTGGAGTTGGGGCCTGTGTGTTATGTGTGGTATACCTGGTGGAGTTTTCTGGGCTGCCGGTGGAGCCTGTGTTTCATCTGTGTAATCCCTGGTGGCGGTGTTGCCTGGGGTTGGGGCCTGTGTGTCATCTGTGGTATGCCTAGTGGTGTTGTCTGGGCTGCCGGTGGAGCCTGTGTTTCATCTGTGGTATCCCTGGTGGTGTTGCCTGGGCTTCCAGTGGAACCAGTGTGTTGCCTGTGGTATTCGTTGTGGTGTTGTCTGGGCTGCTGGTGGACCCTGTGTGTCATCTGTGGTATCCCTGGTGGTGTTGTCTGGGCTGCCGGTGGAGCCTGAGTGTCATCTGTGGTATCCCTGGTGGTGTTGTCTGGGCTGCCGGTGGAGCCTGTGTGTCATCTGTGGTATCCCTGGTGGTGTTGTCTGGGCTGCTGGTGGAGCCTGTGTGTCATCTGTGGTATTCCTGGTGGTGTTGTTTGGGCTGCCGGTGGAGCCTGTGCGTTACCTGTGGTATCCTGGGTGGTGTTGTCTGGGCTGCCGGTGGAGCCTGTGTGTTACCTGTGGTATCCCTGGTGGTGTTGTCTGGGCTGCCGGTGGAGCCTGTGTGTTACCTGTGGTATCCCTGGTGGTGTTGTCTGGGCTGCCGGTGGAGCCTGTGTGTCATCTGTGGTATTCCTGGTGGTGTTGTCTGGGCTGCCGGTGGAACCTGTGTGTTACCTATGGTATCCCTGGCGGTGTTGTCTGGGCTGCCGGTGGAGCCTGTGTGTTACCTGTGGTATCCCTGGTCGTGTTGTCTGGGCTGCTGGTGGAGCCTGTGTGTCATCTGTGGTATCCCTGGTGGTGTTGTCTGGGGTGTCGGTGGAGCCTGTTTGTTACCTGTGGTATCTCTAGTGGTGTTGTCTGGGCTGCCGGTGGAGCCTGTGTGTTGCCTGTTGTGTCGCATGTCCACGTGTGAGCATGCTGTACAGAACGCCTAGTCATGCCCCACTCTCGCTAGGATCGTCAGGGCAGGAACTTTGGCTGTAGTCTATGTAGAGTTTCCTAACTTAGTTCATGTGAGCCGTTGTACTATAAGTATTATGAATATGTATTTTGTTTTCATCTGAGTCAACGAGTTCTATTTTATATCATTAGTTATACGTATTGTGTGTAAAACTTATTTGTAATGATGGGAAGAGAAACAGCCACAGTTAGGTGTCAGTGGGTACGCCAGGCAGGAGGTAGGCCTAACTCACTAGCACTCCTCCCTCCCTCAGTGCTAGGGGAGCCTTTGTGTATCCCAAGATTTTAGATAATCGACCTTAGAAGCATTATCAAAATCTGACAGGCAACCAACCGACCTGCTACCCTTAGCTGCCACTAATTGCAATAGGTGCACAACAACTGAAGTGTGAATTATACATAAAACACAATATCGCATGCATCATGCTACAACAATAAAGACTTACAAAACTAAAAAAAAAAGAAAGAGTTTTCTCTTTTATTTTATTGTTTTATAATCTTTTTGGACGGCGTTATGATAGCCTAATTTTACTCCTGCTCAACCCACACACAGTGCATGACTATCTTGGATCATCAACCCTTGATAGACAATCTGCTATCACGTTCTCACTCCCGGCAATATGCTGAATGTTGAGATTATACTCTTGGAGCATTAGGGACCACCTGGTCAACCGCATATTCCGATTGTGAAACTGATTAAGGAATTTCAAGGGATGATGGTCCGTATAAATCGTCACTACCGGGCCGTAGGCTGGAACATAAACTTCGAAATGTTTGAGCGACAAAACGATAGCCAGAAGCTCCTTCTCTATAGTCGAGTAATTCCTTTGTGCCGAATTAAACTTGCGAGAAAAGAAGCTCACTGGGTGTTCCAAGCCCTCGGAATCAGTCTGCAGTAACACTGCCCCGGCACCCACACCGCTGGCATCAGTCGCCAGCTGAAAACTCCTGGAGAAGTCTGGGGCCCTCAAAATCGGATGTGTACACAGCAGGTGCTTGACTAGGTCGAAAGCCCTCTGACACTCCGCAGCCCAACAGAACTTCACTGACTTCGACAGTAGATCAGTTAACGGTGCTAAGACAGTAGAGTATCCCCGGATGAAGCGCCTAATAGCCTATCATACCTAGGAACCGCATGACCTGGCGCTTAGTGGTGGGCCTGGGAAACATATTGATAGCCTGTATCTTGCTCAGGGGGGGGGCACACCCGGCCTAACCCGACCACAAAGCCAAGATACTGCACAGTAGCCTTTACAAACTCGCACTTCCTCAGGTTCACCACCAGCCCAGCATCGTGCAACTTCCCAAACAGGGTCTCTAAGTGCCTTAGGTGATTTTCAAAATCGTCATCATACACTATCACGTCATCAAGGTAGACCGTGCAGTTAGGGATTTCGTCACAAATATCGTTCATCAGGTTCTGAAACGTGGCAGGTGCGTTCTTAAGCCCATAAGGCATTACGTTACATTGGTAGGTCTTGCCATCTACCACAAAACCACAAACTTGCTTAGCTCGGTCCGACAGGGGTACTTGCCAGTAGCCTTTTACAAGATCAATTTTAGTAAGGTACTTTGCATTCCCTATCTTGTCCACGCTGTCGTCAACTCGAGGCAAAGGGTAAGGGTTGGTAGTGGTCAAGCCATTTAGCCTACGAAAATCTATGCAGAACCGCACCTTGCCGTCAGGTTTTGGCTGCAACGTGACGGGTGATGTCCACTTCACATAACCTTCAGTGATCATCCCTCTCTCAACCATGTACTTTAACTCCTCCCGTAAAGCTGGCAACTTTACCGGGGGCACACGGTAGGGCACTGACTTGAAGGGCACATTATCACCGACGTCCACGTCGTACGTTACCTGAGTAGTGAGACCTGGGTGTTCGGCGAAAACAGAGGGGTATGACCTGAACAGGCCTAGGACAGCAGCACCCTGGTGCTCAGGCAGGTGACTTACAGCTTGCCTAGCCCCCCCGTATTGCAGTATTCCCCGCCCACTGTTCCGCGGAAATGACACAGTCCCAGCTATCCTCCTCAGCAGCATGACTGTCCCCACCTCCTTCTCCACCCTGGCCGCTGCAGGCCAGCACAGGGACAGTGAGAGGCTCTGAGGGGCGTCTCACATACTCTTTCATGAGGTTAACATGACATAACTGATGTTTTTTCCTACGGTCAGGTGTTGCAACGAGATAATCAAGGTCGGACAGTTTCTTAGCCACCACATACGGCCCAATGAACTTGGCAGAAAGGGGGTGTCCAGGCAAAGGTAAAAGCAACATTACCTCCTGACCCATCGAAAACTCCCGAAGCTTCACCTTGGCGTCATACTGGTACTTGATGACCGCCTGTGCATTAACCAAGTTATTACCTGCCGCTGCCATGCAACCTATAAGTCTCTCCCGGCTCTCAAGGACATATTTAAGTACAGACCCCGGCTTCTCTTCGCCCTCCCAGATCTCTTTCACCATACTTAAAGGTCCTCTCACATTATGGCCAAAGACTAGTTGATTTGGACTGAACCCCAGGCTCTCTCCTGGGACTTCACGTGCAGCGAACAGAACATACGGCAGACCCAAATCCCAATCAGTGTCATGTTCTGCACAGTAACAGCGTAGCATACTCTTCAGGGTCGAGTGCCACCGCTCCAAGACTCCCTGACTCTCGGGATGATAGGCTGACGACACTACAGAACATATACCGTGCAACTGAAGGGTTTGCTTGAACAATTTGGATGTAAAATTGCTCCCCTGGTCTGACTGCACCTCACGTGGAAATCCATAACGGGAACAGAACAATAATAAGTTTCTAACAACTGCCTTTGCCGAGCCGTTTCTCATGGGGTATGCGTCCGGGTATCTCGTAGCCACATCCATGATTGTCAACAGGAATTTATTGCCACTACTAGTAGGCGGGAAAGGGCCAACCAAATCTACTACAACTTTGCTGAATGGAGGCCCGGTGACAGGTATGGGAAACAAAGGTGCCTTTGGGATTGTCTGGTTAGGCTTCCCCGTTGTCTGGCAGGTCGCACACCCAGCCACCCATGCACAGACATCAGCCTTGACCCCAGGCCACCAGAAAAACCTGCCCAATGCCGCCAATGTTTTTGTTACCCCCAAATGACCCGCCACCGGCACATCATGCGCCAGACACAATAAGGACTCTTTATACTTATTTGGAACAACCACCTGGTCTACTACCCTCGCACCGCCCTCCCACTTCGATTTGGGGTCTAGAAATCTGCGGTACAATATCCTGTTGAGCCTAAAGAAATCTTCCGGCTTCGCATCCCCATCTTCCTCCAACTCTATGGCACCATTGCTATAACGAGCTAGGCTAGCGTCTTGCAGCTGCTGCTCACTAATGTCCCCGGGCGTCAATGCATCAAGATGGTTTTGTAATAAGACATTACCCCGGCTAGTAGGCTCTACTGCCTTAGTGGCTCTCGCTACAGCTCTTGCCTCACGTGAAGTCTTACCCAACTCTGCCTTGTTACACACCATATCTGGGCCAGAGTCAACTCCCGTGTTTATTATAGGTCCAAGTACCGAATCACCGAGAAGTGCAGCAGAATCAATGTCCCTTTTCCTGCCCTTAGCAACCTTCTCCTGATCCTTCCTCCACTGTCCCCGAGGTTGAGTGCTAGGCTGTGCAGGAGCCGCAAAGCGAGATCGGGTTACCACACAGGCCATCTCATCCTGTTGGCACCTCCCAACCCATTCCCGATTCTCACCATCCACGTCGGCCGCCCTCTCGGCAACGACTAAGGGTGGAGTCCCGGAAGTGGGCACCGCAAAGTCGTTGCCGAGAAGAAGGTCGACGCCCTCAACTGGCAAACACTCAACGATCCCTACATCCAGCTCCCTGCACACCTCTCCCACTCTCAACTCCAACCTCACAAGTGGGTATGACCTCGTAGCATTTATACCCTGCACCACAACAACTCTGGCCGCATTTATCGGTTTCCCTGTGAAGTTCCTCAACAAAGTTTGCGAAGCCCTCGTATCCCTCAGCAAGTCAACCCTCCGTAGTTCACTCCCCCAGCTCACAAACCCGTGTCCCCGATGGCTACAGAAAGTGTCCCGGACAGGTGTCGAGCCTTCCGTACGCTTCTTTACCGCGTGTGCCTCAGCTGCTGACAACCTACCCCGGGCAGTTGCTGCAGCCTTCAGAGACACACCGATACTGTGAACCAATGACACCGGCTTAGCGGGAGTGTTACTAGGGCACTCACGTGAATAATGGCCTAGCTTCTGACATTTGTAACATTTCACATCCCCAATGGGCTTCTTCCCTTGTGCGGGCGAAGAAGGGGCCTGACCTTTAGTAAACGGGAGAGGCTTGTGTTTGTAGGTGTTATTAGGTGCAATGCTTTTAGTGTGGTTATGTGTGTCATAGGATTTGTTATTATCGAAAACTCTGGTGGGTGGGGTATAGCGCCCCTTCTGCCCTGACTCAGCCCTCTGAGCGGCACCGCAACCACGAATCAATGATAATCTGAGGTCTGCCATCTTGGCAGCCTCCTCTACTGTCTTGGGACATTTTTCCTTAATGTTCGGCGTTAGATCGGTTCCAGTACATTTGTAAAACTGTTCCAGATAGAAAAGTTGCTTAATTTCCTCAGCCGACTCTGCGTTCTCGGACCGAAACCAGTTATTACATGCATCTGTTAAGTCCCGTGCGTGCTCCATAAAACTGACGTCGCTCTTCTTATTCACGCCACGGAACTTCAATCTATAAGTTTCGGGTTGCAGTTCGTAGGCCCGGAGCACAGCCTCCTTCACCAGTCCATACACGACACTCTCGTCCAGTGACAGTGCATCGTAGGCTTTCAACCCCTTACCCACTAGACGTGATGAAACTAATGCTGCCCATTTAACCTCTGGCCAGTCATACTCACGACACTTCTTTTCGAAACGAGCAAAAAACTCAGTCACTGCTGTCTCATCAAATGCGGGTACTAACTTAATTAAATGCGAAAGTGAGTCTGTAACCCGGTGCCCACCACCGAGATGACGCCCCGTGGTCTCTACTCTAGACTTCTCGACATCCATTTCAGCCTGGTACCTGGTTGCATCCTGATTGGCTTGGATTCTAGCAACCTCTATACGTTCTATACTAGCCTGTTGTATCTGAGTCTCCTGCAGCTTAATCCGTTCTATACTAGCCTGTTGTATCTGAGTCTCCTGCAGCTTAATCCGTTCTATACTAGCCTGTTGACTCTCTTGCAACTTAAGCTTAGCTAGTTCTAGCTGAAATAACATCTCAGGAGACAGGCCTGGGGGGGGGGAGAGCACAAAATGGGGGATCCACACCGAGACGTGTTTACGGGTAAGCCAGCTTGCCATTGAGAACCCTCCTGCTGCATCGTGCTAAGACTCGCTGGCTGAGGGCCCAGCTCAGGGGTAGAGTGGAATGGAGGCTTGGAGGGAACCCCCCAAGACCCCACTCCACCCACCGCCCCATCGCCATCACCCAACAAACATGCCACCAAATTCTTCTTGGGCCAACTGTCAGGACAGTCCCGCCCCAAAACCGTGGCTAAACAGCGAAGACCGTAACAATCAATAGCCTGCAGGCGCTGTTCGGTCAAAGGTGTCTGCAAAAATGCCCGGGCATCCCTCTCTCCACTTATAACACTCCCCTCCCTAAATATCTGCTGTACTTGCTGGTCACTAGGCTGTACCGTGTTATCCTCCCCCGTAAATGATGAGTCATTAGACATAGTGCTGGTTATACAATTGCTGTTCATAAAAAAAAAAAAGTGCTTATTACTAATTGCAGTCTCGACTCACAAAATGTTAAAGATGCTTGAATGACTCTACTCTAGACACCTAACGAAACAATCTGCAAGTCCACCAATACAATAATGACACAATAAAAATTCCTCCAATATGCAAGAAAATTCTAGCCAGCTCTACTAGGTAGCATAGAATAGTTCTCCAAAAAACATGTGATAGGATACTACTGAATCTTGTGCAAGGTCGCCATTTTGTTACGGCTGGATCGGCAATACATATTCGGGATTCTTGATCGTAGGACAGAAATGGCTTAAGTGACAACGACACGCTCGATTCCAGTCCCAAATACTATATGCTCCAGACAACAAAAGCACCAACGCCCTACAGAGTTATCGTCTACGGTAACGAGGTACCTTAACACGGCGAAAGTGTACAACAGGGGTAGGCTATGAGGCTAAACTCCCTCAGACATTTATAGGTTACGTTATTACTAAAGAAATGCAATACTCAAGAAACTACGTTAATATTAAGCCTCTAATAATGAAGCAGGCTAAAGGTATGACAGTGAAATGCTAAATGACAAATGTACACGCCTACTTGAAAGCGCGTGCACTACACTAACTGTCCCCTACTAACATGCACTAGCCTGTAGCATACAAGATGTTCATGATCCAGTAGATACCTAATAATACACATGGGAGGAACATAAATAGTAGTCACTTATTATAATAATGAATCTATACTTGGAATAACTAAAAGGTTGCAGGCAACAGTACTGCGCCGGTAGCCTACTACCGCATAGGCTACTTCGCTTCTCTCACTCTGTCTCCCCTCCGAGTCCGTATGCGCCCTACTCAACAGAACTCCGGACACAGCAGCAAAACGACAGTGCAGTTAATTGATACATGAAAGTATTAATAGTGTTGTCTTGTGTGTGAGTAATGTGTATTGTAAAGTGTTACATACATATACTTAAAGAGAGCTGCAATGCATAGTAAAATAAAGATATATCCCACTCATCATCCCCATGTGTTCTAGCTAGCAGGCCAAGTCACAGGAACAACGAGTCCCAGCACCGAAAGCGAGAACCCAGGAAAAGACTGTAGAGAACACAAGGACAGATAAATTACGTTACTCTACTATACCGGCACTACGAGCGAGCTGTAGTCTCGGGTGCTACACTCGCTCCTGGCTCGGTATGCAAATCAAGGCTAAGTCCTCGTCCCTCTACAGACAACTCCTGGGCATGGTCGGACTCTTACACATGGCACCAGTCTAGTCACAAATGGGATGATGAGCGGGGCATATAACTCGTGAACATGTAGAACGTTCACCAACTATCCTCATCAAGAAGATCGCTGTTCACATTAACCCCTTAAATCTAATACATGTAAATATATGCTTGTCCTAAGAGTAATACGAGAGGTGAGTGCTGAAACTCCTTTAGGACCTCAAGGGAAGGTTATGCATTTAAATAGAGAGAAGAATGAAATGAGAGTAATGTCGTCAGAGAGAAAGAGTGCAACCGTGAGCAGTTGGGAGAGAGGGCAAGGGATGTTAGAATCTCAAAGGTTCTAGGCAACCTGGTCATGGAACACGCAGCCAGCCTCCAGGCAATGTGCTGTACGACAACATGGGCCCAGCCCAAGAAGCGTAGGCAGGCAACAATGGACTACCAACCCTGTCGCGCCTAGCTATAAGCGCAAGGCTGCCAACCAGTCCATACGTCTGGCAACCCACCCGGCCGGCAGCGTGGCGCGTTGCTACCCTCTTGCTCTGAAGCCTAACTCACTCTCTCTCTCTGAACTCCCATTGTCTTATCTATCAACTTCTCTATTGATACTACATATTAAATGGAAGGTCTCGACATGGCTTAAAACAAAACCCACCACTGGTTAGCACATGACGAGACCTTTGCAGAGATACAAAGAACATAGTTATAAGTTGTCACACTCAATATACATTGCGGCTGACGGTAGCCAGATCACGGGCGGTACAGTCGAGTACCAAGGAGTACAATCAGGTTGCGTTGCCAAGCACTGGGTGCGTCACACTCAGTGCTAGGGGAGCCTTTGTGTATCCCAGAGGAGAGAGAGAAATTACGTAATGGTTGTCAGTGGGCGGTCCTTAGTAGTTCACGTTGGGCTCACTAGAGGGCCGGGTAAAAAAGGGAAGTCTAGCCATTTTTTCATCAGAACTCATTAGGCAGAGTGACTTCTCATTTCCCTTGCTAACTATTTATATTCTTCTGACTGATGGGAACTTTCTCTACTACCTTACATTCTTATTTCCTCTTTTCCCTGCCCTGTTTAACTTCCATGGTCCCGTTGGTGCAGAGCTAGTCAGCCAACGTATTATCGCTTGAGTTCTCACGAGATACTTGCCTATTAGATAGCCTATTTTGGAAGGGTTGACTTAGAATAGGATTGATTTATGTTTGTTGCACTTGTATATGCATTTCCCTGTGTGTTATTATTATTATTCCTGTTTTCTGCTAGTCTAGGTAATGCTAGACTGGGGTAAGGCTTTTCTGTGTTACGAGTTGTTGTTTGATGCAGTGGTTAAGCGATAAACCTGCATACTCGTTTCGGTTCAGTGAAGCCTAGGTTGTCTTCGCGGCTGACTGTGTTGAGTTAATAATTTACAGTGCGTGAGGGCAAGAGCCTACCCACCCTGTATTTTATTAACAGTTTGTTTTTACTTTGTCAAGGAGCCGGGAGAAAACCAGATACAAGGGATCTGGATTTCTCTAAGTGCACTTGTTAGTTTTAACGTAATACTTTAAACAGTCGTGAGGACTTCGCTAGGCTAC
Organism: Lithodes maja; assembly: GCA_037953745.1. Classification (NCBI taxonomy): domain Eukaryota; kingdom Metazoa; phylum Arthropoda; class Malacostraca; order Decapoda; family Lithodidae; genus Lithodes; species Lithodes maja. Next base: position 25,521 of record JBAKBP010026162.1, read on the forward strand.
GAGCCATTTTTGCTCAGTCACTGCTACCTTTTTGCCTACAGTACCCCAGCTAGACTTTACTTGATTAGTAGATACAGAATAGTATTGAAGCTATCCTTATGTATGATATTGTTTATGCACTATTGATTTCATGTGTTGCAAGCTTGGCTACTTTAGTGATTAGTGGCCCACGAGCACAATCCGAGTAGGCTATTGCCGTTGCATTTGCGGAGTACTTCCTTTTAATGTTTGCCATTTACTATTGCATATTCTTTTAATTATTCTTATGCCAATTTAAGCCTTTAATAGTATTTAATTGCCAGTGTTTTTGCTTATTGAATTACTGTTCAAAATCCGATACGTACTTCTTACGAGCATCCCAGAAGCATCTAACTTTTTTCAGAAGATTCCTTGCTCGATGCTTAAGGACTATTAATTAACTTAACGTAATAGTGCCGATCCGAAGTAGAGGGTGGTGGACTTCTTAAGTTCATAGTCAAGGGTGGATTACTTCGGCTTCGGCCAACACTATTCTTTTGTGTTGTTGTTTCTTACTTCATTGTTTGATTGTTGACCAGACTAGATAATTCCTGACTCTTTATTAGTCTGTTGTTGAACACTAGTACCGAGTTCTTGTATACCCCGTTATAGCAGATTGAACTCTGGAGGGTATTGGTGTTTTTTGTTCGGCTGGCAGTACTCAGGGGTTGGGATCGTGTGTTTCCATTGTGGCAGCGAGCTGTATTCGTGTCCTGATTGAGAGCCCTTGTGTACCCGAGTGCCAGTTCGTAACAAATGGCGACCTTGCTTAGGATTTTGTGAACAGTATAAATTTTTGCAGAGTTGTACAACATTTGTTTGTTTGTATTTTAGCGTGCATATTGAAGAATATTTTTTTTTGTATGGCAATTAGTAAAGCATTTAAGAGACTCCAGTTAATTTAGTAATTAGTGCTTGCATAGGAAGTTTAACACTTTTGTCTCGAGAATTTTTTTGTGGACTTCAGTATGTCGTGCATTAGCACTGACGATGAGCGAGAGATGTCATTTGAAGGTGTGCCGTTAGTAACCAGTGAGGAGGATGCTAGAGTTTTTGTGAGTAAGCGGTACCACGTGACGGAGGAGAGGCTGACTGGGGTGGATGTTTGTGGCTTGCACCTGATAGCCAAGGTTTTGGGCATTTCCAATGTAGCAGGGATGTCCAAGGGGGAGCTGATTTCCTGGATGTTGCGTGGGCGACATGGGGTTTCGGAGGAGAGGGCGTTTGGGGGGGTTCCTCCCCAGATCCCCTCTCACTCGACTCCCACAGTGCCGTCCACTCAGTTACCGGAGGTTAGCACTCTCCCACAGAGGGATGAGAATTGGCAGATTGGAGTGCCCTCGGGTGGTGCACGTGGTGGTTCCCCAATTTTTGCCCCCCCCCCTCCTTCAGTAGTGGCAGCTCCCTCTTCCTGCCTGTCTCCAGATATGGTATTTAGACTTGAGCTTGCTAAGATTGAGGCTAGGAAGCAGGAGATTGAGGCTAGGAAGCAGGAGAATGAGACTAGGAGGCATGAGATTGAGGTTAGGAGGCAGGAGGATGAGACCAGGAGGCATGAGGCTGAGCTTAGGTACGACTCAGAGAAATATTGTGCTAAATTAGATTTAGATAAGACTCATGCAGAGTCGACAGGGACTCGGATGGGCTGTGAGGGCCAAGTAAGAGAACAGTCCTTGGCCCACTTAGTCAAATTGGTGCCGGTATTTAGTGAAACTGAAGTCACAGAATTTTTTAATCGTTTTGAGAAGAAGTGTAGGGAGCATAATTGACCTGAAGAGAAGTGGGCAGCTCTAGTCTCCTCAAGACTTACGGGTAAGGGTCTGAAGGCTTATGATGCACTGCCTTTAGAGTCTTGCATTGACTACCCAGAATTGAAGAGAGCTGTCCTACGGGCATACGAGTTGCAACCGGAAACATATCGATTGAAGTTTCGGGGTGTTACAAAGACTAGGGAGGCGACCTTTCTTGAACATGCCCGGGACTTAAAAGATGCACTTAAAAACTGGACACGTTCTGAGAAAGCTGAGACGGCAGAACAGTTGACTGAGCTGTTTCTGCTCGAGCAGTTTTATAAGTGTACTGGTGCAGAAATGACTTTAACTGTTAAAGAAAATGTTACGACCGGGCACTCGGGTACACTAGGGCTCTTACACAGGACTCGAGTATGGCTCGCTGCCACAACGGAAACACACGATCCCAACCCCAGAGTACTGCCAGCCGAACAAAAAACGCCACTACCCTCCAGAGTTCTATCTGCTATAACGGGGTATACAAGAACTCGGTACTAGCGTTTCACACAACAGACTAATAGCAAGACGGGAGTTATCTAGTCTGGTCAACAATCAAACAAAGAAGAAAGTACTACAACACTAAAGAATAGTGTTGGCCGAAGCCGAAGTAATCCACCCTTGAACTAAGAACTTAAGAAGTCCTCCACCCTCTACTTCGGATCGGCACTATTACGTTACGTTAAACAATAGTCCTCGAGCATCAAGCAAGGAATCTTCTGATAAGTTAGATGCTTCTCGAATACTCATAAGAAGTAAGTATCGGATTTTGAACAGCAATTTAATGAATAACTCACTGGTAATTAAAGGCTTTAAATTGACATAAGAAGAATTATAAGAATAAGCAATAGGATATGGCAAACATTAAGAAGAAGTACTCCGACAATGCACTGGCAATAGCCTACTAAGATTGTGCTCGTGGGCCACTAATCTCTGAAGTAGCTAAGCGTGCCACACATGAAATCAATAGTGCTTAAACAATAATATACATAAGGAGAAGCTTCAATACTATGCTGTATCTGCTGGTCGAGCAAAGTCTAGCTGGGATATCTAAGGTTAAGAGACAATGGCTGAGCAAGCGGCTCGTAGCCTAGCGAGGTCCTTAAGACTGTGCGGCCAAATTACGGTAATTGACGGGATGCTCTCTTGAGAGATCCAGATCACTAGTATCTGGTTCTCTCCTGGCGATCCTCTCAAAGTCAAGCAAATGAGATAGCACAGTGTTGGGTGGCACAGGCAAAAGCCCTCACTCGCAACACAGTGCTAAACTCCCACGGTACACAGTCAGAAAGACCACCTAGGCGTTCCACGTCTCCGTTGCAATTGTACTGGTTCAACCGCAACCTAGTACTCATAGGAAATCACAACTCGAGGAACCCTATCCCAGTCTAGCATTACCTAAACCAGCAGAAAACAGGAACATGAATAATAGTACACAGGGAAATACATATACGAGTGCAACAAACATCAATCAATCCTATTCTAGTTAACCCTTCCAAAAATAGGCTATCTAACAGGCACTTATCTCGTGAGAACTCAAGCGATAATACTTTGGCTGACTAAATCTGCACCAAAGGGGTCATTGAGGTTATAAACAGGGACGAGAAGAGAAGAAGGTAGGCTGTTCAGAGAGTAGAGAAAGTTCACATCAGTCGGAAGAATATGGATAGTTGCAAGGGATATGAGAGGTCGCTTTGCCTGATGAGTTCTGATCTAAAAATGGCGAGACCTCCCTTTTTATACTCGGCCCCGTAGCGAGCATAACGGCAATCATGACGTCACATTCGCTCTCTCAATCTGGGATCGACAAAGGATTCCCACGCTCTTGATGAGGGGGGAGGGAGGGGGGAAGGAGGGAGGAGGGAGTGAGGCCTACACACCTCGTGGCGCGCACACTGTCCTCCGTTACATAATATCTCTCCTCTCATCATTACATACAAGTCCCACACACAATACTTATATCTAATGATATAAAATAGAACTCGTTGACTTAGAAGAAAACAAAATACATAATGATAATACTTATAGTACAACGGTTCACATAAACTGAGTTAGGAAACTCTACACAGACTACAGCCAAAGTTCCTGCCCTGACGATCCTAGCGAGAGTGGGGCCTGACTGGGCGTTCTGTACAGCATGCTCATACTCGACATGCGTCACACCTCCCCCAAGATTTTACTTGCTCAACCCTGAGCTAAAATCTGATATACAGAACCCCATCAAACCCCTCACACCCAGCGACCGCATGGCACTAAAACAACGCTGAGTTTATCACTAAAACACAATCTTATAAAAAAAAAATTCACATTTCATAACTCCTCCCAACAATAGTAAAAGACACAATATCATGCTCCCAGAGCGAGCTTACAGCAGCTCAGCCGTTTGATAGTTCGTGGACTACTCAAACCTTATAGGCTATGACAAACTTATACAATTATCTTCATCAAAAAGAAAGAGTTTTTATATGATTTTTATATTTTAATATGTTTTTTTCGGCTGCACTATAAGGGCAGCCTATTTTCTTCTATACCAAACGCTCAACAATCCTGCTTTACGACCCAATACGCTGGGCTACAACCGCGAGCCAACAAGCACCAAGCGCAAAATACTACTCAAACCAAAGCAGGAGGCTACCCGTGTGTCAATTTACCCAGGATCATATACCCCTGAACGACCACATGCAACCTCGTTGTCACAACCGGCAATATGGCTTATGTCCAGGTTATATACCAATAACCTTAGTGACCACCTGGTCAGCCTCATATTCCGATTGTGAAACGGGTCCAAGATCTTGAGAGGGTAATGATCTGGGTAAACTACACCGACCGGACCATAGGCTGGAACATAGATCTCGAAATGCCCCAGCGCATCATTGTCCTTTTCACTTTCATTCATCAGGCTCTGACACGTTGCTGGTGCATTCTTAAGTCCGTAGGGCATAACATTGCACTGGTAGGTACTCCCGTCCACAACAAAACCACATACCTCTCCAGCACGCTCGGACAAAGCTACAAGCAACGACCACTCACGACATTCCTCATCCCTCAGAGCCTTCGTCCACACGTAATCCAGCTCTGCTTGCACCATAGGCTGTCGAGCAGGATTTATACGGCAGGGAATTAAACTGAGCCTTGCACTATCTCCAGCCTGCATGTCGGATTCTACCCCGTACCTCAGGCCTGGAGAAGCAACAAACATGCGAAAGTACTGCCATAGCCTAGTAAATAACTGCCTTGCACTGTCTCCACGAACAACATGCCTTGTGCCCTCCCACAACCCAGCCGAGACCGCAGCTTCTAACCTGTAGTCTCCCTCCTTCTCCACCTTCGTCCCTAGAACAGCCAGGTCATGAGAGGGACAATCAGTACCACCCGTGCAGTCACTCCCACAGTTCATTATAGCTAAGGCTTCCCCGCCGATACCGTACATGCGCACCCCCACATTCCTTGTGACGACATCTGCCTGCGCAGCATCACCGCTTTTAGCGACATGGCCAGATACAGTCGGTCTGTGGTAGGGCTGTTGCATTAGACTAGAGCAGCATTGGGAGGCTATGTGACGACCGGGCACTGCGATACCACAGCCGACCCTACCAATCTGCTCAATGTCCTCCTTTTGACCACCACCCTTGGCAGCCATGGGTCGACCCTGACCTGGCAACCATGCCAAGGCCTCGTCGCCCACCTTAAACCACCGAAACAACGAGGCTAACGGTCTTTTAACAGTCACATGACCTGCCTGCGGAACATCTCGCACCGCCCGAGTTGTGAGACTCAGGGGCTCGGCACGACCAGTGGGGTATGAACCGAGCTGGTGCTGGAGTGCTGCACACTGCTGCTCAGACAGGTGCTCTAGCGCTTCCACAGCCACCAGACTCGTGTCCCCCGCCCACTGCTTCGCCGAGACATGACAATCCCTACTCTCCTCCACCTGTGCCCTACTGCCCCCCTCTCCTTCTCCACCTTGGCCGCGGCAGACCAACGCAGGGACAGTAGGCTGCTCAGGTGGTTGCCTCACAAACTCCTCCAACAGGTTCACATGACATGCTTCCCCGTCCTCGTGTTTAATCTCGACAGCACCATTACCACACTTCTGAACTTCCGGATCCTCCAACTGCAGTTTACAAATATCTGAGGGAACCAACCTGTCTAGATGCTTCCGAAGCAACCCAAGTCCTTCCTCAATATCAAACTGAGCAACCCTTTTTTCTCTCCGTGTGCAACGTTGCTGCCCCGGAGTCTCTTCCGGCCCTACCTCCTCACTAACTGTGACAGGTCCTGGGGCCTCTCCAGACTCCAACATAGGTGCCAATACTAAATCACCCAGGAGAGCCGCCGAGTCAAAACTCTTAAAACCAACTCCAGCTTTAGCCTCCTCCTGTTGATCGTTCCTCTGCTGGTCTGAAGACGGAGGACTAGGCTGTGACACTTTAGCTGCCCGAGCTCGGGTGACAACACACGCCATGGGTTGTGTCTGGCACCGCTCGATACACTCTTGCTCTTCCCTACTCACGTCGGCCGTCCTCTCGGCAACGACTAAGGGTAGAACCTCAGAAGCGGGCATTGCAAAGTCGTTGCCGAGAAGAAGGTCGACGCCCTCCACTGGCAGTTTCTCCACAATCCCGACATCCAATTCACGTGTCACACCATCCACCTCCAACTCCAACCGCACCAGCGGGTATGACCGAGTTGCATTAATACCCTGCACCACTACCACCCGAGCCGCATTTATAGGGTAGCCAGTCAAATTATTCATCAGAGTCTGGGAAGCACCTGTATCACGCAAGACCTCTACTCCATGCTTGCGCCCCGCCCACATCACGCAAC
>JBAKBP010026163.1:0-32150 GCA_037953745.1 Lithodes maja
GCCTAGTTTTTAGGCTGATTTTAGCTCTATTATATGTCTACGTCTCGTGTAGATAGCCCAGTTATAGAGGCTCTAAACCCCGCTTCGTGTCTCCACTATACAAGACCAATTCACTTTAGTGTCCAATCTCAGAAAATATTTTTAGAGAGAATATTATTTTGGTCAATTCAATGTTAACTAGCCTAGTTTTTAGGCTGATTTTAGCTCTATTATATGTCTACGTCTCGTGTAGATAGCCCAGTTATAGAGGCTCTAAACCGCGTTTCGTGTCTCCACTATACAAGACCAATTCACTTTAGTGTCCAATCTCAGAAAATATTTTTAGAGAGAATATTATTTTGGTCAATTCAATGTTAACTAGCCTAGTTTTTAGGCTGATTTTAGCTCTATTATATGTCTACGTCTCGTGTAGATAGCCTAGTTATAGAGGCTCTAAACCGCGTTTCGTGTCTCCACTATACAAGACCAATTCACTTTAGTGTCCAATCTCAGAAAATATTTTTAGAGAGAATATTATTTTGGTCAATTCAATGTTAACTAGCCTAGTTTTTAGGCTGATTTTAGCTCTATTATATGTCTACGTCTCGTGTAGATAGCCCAGTTATAGAGGCTCTAAACCGCGTTTCGTGTCTCCACTATACAAGACCAATTCACTTTAGTGTCCAATCTCAGAAAATATTTTTAGAGATAATATTATTTTGGTCAATTCAATGTTAACTAGCCTAGTTTTTAGGCTGATTTTAGCTCTATTATATGTCTACGTCTCGTGTAGATAGCCCAGTTATAGAGGCTCTAAACCGCGTTTCGTGTCTCCACTATACAAGACCAATTCACTTTAGTGTCCAATCTCAGAAAATATTTTTAGAGAGAATATTATTTTGGTCAATTCAATGTTAACTAGCCTAGTTTTTAGGCTGATTTTAGCTCTATTATATGTCTACGTCTCGTGTAGATAGCCCAGTTATAGAGGCTCTAAACCCCGCTTCGTGTCTCCACTATACAAGACCAATTCACTTTAGTGTCCAATCTCAGAAAATATTTTTAGAGAGAATATTATTTTGGTCAATTCAATGTTAACTAGCCTAGTTTTTAGGCTGATTTTAGCTCTATTATATGTCTACGTCTCGTGTAGATAGCCCAGTTATAGAGGCTCTAAACCCCGCTTCGTGTCTCCACTATACAAGACCAATTCACTTTAGTGTCCAATCTCAGAAAATATTTTTAGAGAGAATATTATTTTGGTCAATTCAATGTTAACTAGCCTAGTTTTTAGGCTGATTTTAGCTCTATTATATGTCTACGTCTCGTGTAGATAGCCCAGTTATAGAGGCTCTAAACCCCGCTTCGTGTCTCCACTATACAAGACCAATTCACTTTAGTGTCCAATCTCAGAAAATATTTTTAGAGAGAATATTATTTTGGTCAATTCAATGTTAACTAGCCTAGTTTTTAGGCTGATTTTAGCTCTATTATATGTCTACGTCTCGTGTAGATAGCCCAGTTATAGAGGCTCTAAACCCCGCTTCGTGTCTCCACTATACAAGACCAATTCACTTTAGTGTCCAATCTCAGAAAATATTTTTAGAGAGAATATTATTTTGGTCAATTCAATGTTAACTAGCCTAGTTTTTAGGCTGATTTTAGCTCTATTATATGTCTACGTCTCGTGTAGATAGCCCAGTTATAGAGGCTCTAAACCCCGCTTCGTGTCTCCACTATACAAGACCAATTCACTTTAGTGTCCAATCTCAGAAAATATTTTTAGAGAGAATATTATTTTGGTCAATTCAATGTTAACTAGCCTAGTTTTTAGGCTGATTTTAGCTCTATTATATGTCTACGTCTCGTGTAGATAGCCCAGTTATAGAGGCTCTAAACCCCGCTTCGTGTCTCCACTATACAAGACCAATTCACTTTAGTGTCCAATCTCAGAAAATATTTTTAGAGAGAATATTATTTTGGTCAATTCAATGTTAACTAGCCTAGTTTTTAGGCTGATTTTAGCTCTATTATATGTCTACGTCTCGTGTAGATAGCCCAGTTATAGAGGCTCTAAACCCCGCTTCGTGTCTCCACTATACAAGACCAATTCACTTTAGTGTCCAATCTCAGAAAATATTTTTAGAGAGAATATTATTTTGGTCAATTCAATGTTAACTAGCCTAGTTTTTAGGCTGATTTTAGCTCTATTATATGTCTACGTCTCGTGTAGATAGCCCAGTTATAGAGGCTCTAAACCCCGCTTCGTGTCTCCACTATACAAGACCAATTCACTTTAGTGTCCAATCTCAGAAAATATTTTTAGAGAGAATATTATTTTGGTCAATTCAATGTTAACTAGCCTAGTTTTTAGGCTGATTTTAGCTCTATTATATGTCTACGTCTCGTGTAGATAGCCCAGTTATAGAGGCTCTAAACCCCGCTTCGTGTCTCCACTATACAAGACCAATTCACTTTAGTGTCCAATCTCAGAAAATATTTTTAGAGAGAATATTATTTTGGTCAATTCAATGTTAACTAGCCTAGTTTTTAGGCTGATTTTAGCTCTATTATATGTCTACGTCTCGTGTAGATAGCCCAGTTATAGAGGCTCTAAACCCCGCTTCGTGTCTCCACTATACAAGACCAATTCACTTTAGTGTCCAATCTCAGAAAATATTTTTAGAGAGAATATTATTTTGGTCAATTCAATGTTAACTAGCCTAGTTTTTAGGCTGATTTTAGCTCTATTATATGTCTACGTCTCGTGTAGATAGCCCAGTTATAGAGGCTCTAAACCCCGCTTCGTGTCTCCACTATACAAGACCAATTCACTTTAGTGTCCAATCTCAGAAAATATTTTTAGAGAGAATATTATTTTGGTCAATTCAATGTTAACTAGCCTAGTTTTTAGGCTGATTTTAGCTCTATTATATGTCTACGTCTCGTGTAGATAGCCCAGTTATAGAGGCTCTAAACCCCGCTTCGTGTCTCCACTATACAAGACCAATTCACTTTAGTGTCCAATCTCAGAAAATATTTTTAGAGAGAATATTATTTTGGTCAATTCAATGTTAACTAGCCTAGTTTTTAGGCTGATTTTAGCTCTATTATATGTCTACGTCTCGTGTAGATAGCCCAGTTATAGAGGCTCTAAACCGCGCTTCGTGTCTCCACTATACAAGACCAATTCACTTTAGTGTCCAATCTCAGAAAATATTTTTAGAGAGAATATTATTTTGGTCAATTCAATGTTAACTAGCCTAGTTTTTAGGCTGATTTTAGCTCTATTATATGTCTACGTCTCGTGTAGATAGCCCAGTTATAGAGGCTCTAAACCCCGCTTCGTGTCTCCACTATACAAGACCAATTCACTTTAGTGTCCAATCTCAGAAAATATTTTTAGAGAGAATATTATTTTGGTCAATTCAATGTTAACTAGCCTAGTTTTTAGGCTGATTTTAGCTCTATTATATGTCTACGTCTCGTGTAGATAGCCCAGTTATAGAGGCTCTAAACCGCGCTTCGTGTCTCCACTATACAAGACCAATTCACTTTAGTGTCCAATCTCAGAAAATATTTTTAGAGAGAATATTATTTTGGTCAATTCAATGTTAACTAGCCTAGTTTTTAGGCTCATTTTAGCTCTATTATATGTCTACGTCTCGTGTACATAGCCCAGTTATAGAGGCTCTAAACCCCGCTTCGTGTCTCCACTATACAAGACCAATTCACTTTAGTGTCCAATCTCAGAAAATATTTTTAGAGAGAATATTATTTTGGTCAATTCAATGTTAACTAGCCTAGTTTTTAGGCTGATTTTAGCTCTATTATATGTCTACGTCTCGTGTAGATAGCCCAGTTATAGAGGCTCTAAACCGCGCTTCGTGTCTCCACTATACAAGACCAATTCACTTTAGTGTCCAATCTCAGAAAATATTTTTAGAGAGAATATTATTTTGGTCAATTCAATGTTAACTAGCCTAGTTTTTAGGCTGATTTTAGCTCTATTATATGTCTACGTCTCGTGTAGATAGCCCAGTTATAGAGGCTCTAAACCCCGCTTCGTGTCTCCACTATACAAGACCAATTCACTTTAGTGTCCAATCTCAGAAAATATTTTTAGAGAGAATATTATTTTGGTCAATTCAATGTTAACTAGCCTAGTTTTTAGGCTGATTTTAGCTCTATTATATGTCTACGTCTCGTGTAGATAGCCCAGTTATAGAGGCTCTAAACCCCGCTTCGTGTCTCCACTATACAAGACCAATTCACTTTAGTGTCCAATCTCAGAAAATATTTTTAGAGAGAATATTATTTTGGTCAATTCAATGTTAACTAGCCTAGTTTTTAGGCTGATTTTAGCTCTATTATATGTCTACGTCTCGTGTAGATAGCCCAGTTATAGAGGCTCTAAACCCCGCTTCGTGTCTCCACTATACAAGACCAATTCACTTTAGTGTCCAATCTCAGAAAATATTTTTAGAGAGAATATTATTTTGGTCAATTCAATGTTAACTAGCCTAGTTTTTAGGCTGATTTTAGCTCTATTATATGTCTACGTCTCGTGTAGATAGCCCAGTTATAGAGGCTCTAAACCCCGCTTCGTGTCTCCACTATACAAGACCAATTCACTTTAGTGTCCAATCTCAGAAAATATTTTTAGAGAGAATATTATTTTGGTCAATTCAATGTTAACTAGCCTAGTTTTTAGGCTGATTTTAGCTCTATTATATGTCTACGTCTCGTGTAGATAGCCCAGTTATAGAGGCTCTAAACCCCGCTTCGTGTCTCCACTATACAAGACCAATTCACTTTAGTGTCCAATCTCAGAAAATATTTTTAGAGAGAATATTATTTTGGTCAATTCAATGTTAACTAGCCTAGTTTTTAGGCTGATTTTAGCTCTATTATATGTCTACGTCTCGTGTAGATAGCCCAGTTATAGAGGCTCTAAACCCCGCTTCGTGTCTCCACTATACAAGACCAATTCACTTTAGTGTCCAATCTCAGAAAATATTTTTAGAGAGAATATTATTTTGGTCAATTCAATGTTAACTAGCCTAGTTTTTAGGCTGATTTTAGCTCTATTATATGTCTACGTCTCGTGTAGATAGCCCAGTTATAGAGGCTCTAAACCCCGCTTCGTGTCTCCACTATACAAGACCAATTCACTTTAGTGTCCAATCTCAGAAAATATTTTTAGAGAGAATATTATTTTGGTCAATTCAATGTTAACTAGCCTAGTTTTTAGGCTGATTTTAGCTCTATTATATGTCTACGTCTCGTGTAGATAGCCCAGTTATAGAGGCTCTAAACCCCGCTTCGTGTCTCCACTATACAAGACCAATTCACTTTAGTGTCCAATCTCAGAAAATATTTTTAGAGAGAATATTATTTTGGTCAATTCAATGTTAACTAGCCTAGTTTTTAGGCTGATTTTAGCTCTATTATATGTCTACGTCTCGTGTAGATAGCCCAGTTATAGAGGCTCTAAACCCCGCTTCGTGTCTCCACTATACAAGACCAATTCACTTTAGTGTCCAATCTCAGAAAATATTTTTAGAGAGAATATTATTTTGGTCAATTCAATGTTAACTAGCCTAGTTTTTAGGCTGATTTTAGCTCTATTATATGTCTACGTCTCGTGTAGATAGCCCAGTTATAGAGGCTCTAAACCCCGCTTCGTGTCTCCACTATACAAGACCAATTCACTTTAGTGTCCAATCTCAGAAAATATTTTTAGAGAGAATATTATTTTGGTCAATTCAATGTTAACTAGCCTAGTTTTTAGGCTGATTTTAGCTCTATTATATGTCTACGTCTCGTGTAGATAGCCCAGTTATAGAGGCTCTAAACCGCGCTTCGTGTCTCCACTATACAAGACCAATTCACTTTAGTGTCCAATCTCAGAAAATATTTTTAGAGAGAATATTATTTTGGTCAATTCAATGTTAACTAGCCTAGTTTTTAGGCTGATTTTAGCTCTATTATATGTCTACGTCTCGTGTAGATAGCCCAGTTATAGAGGCTCTAAACCCCGCTTCGTGTCTCCACTATACAAGACCAATTCACTTTAGTGTCCAATCTCAGAAAATATTTTTAGAGAGAATATTATTTTGGTCAATTCAATGTTAACTAGCCTAGTTTTTAGGCTGATTTTAGCTCTATTATATGTCTACGTCTCGTGTAGATAGCCCAGTTATAGAGGCTCTAAACCCCGCTTCGTGTCTCCACTATACAAGACCAATTCACTTTAGTGTCCAATCTCAGAAAATATTTTTAGAGAGAATATTATTTTGGTCAATTCAATGTTAACTAGCCTAGTTTTTAGGCTGATTTTAGCTCTATTATATGTCTACGTCTCGTGTAGATAGCCCAGTTATAGAGGCTCTAAACCGCGCTTCGTGTCTCCACTATACAAGACCAATTCACTTTAGTGTCCAATCTCAGAAAATATTTTTAGAGAGAATATTATTTTGGTCAATTCAATGTTAACTAGCCTAGTTTTTAGGCTGATTTTAGCTCTATTATATGTCTACGTCTCGTGTAGATAGCCCAGTTATAGAGGCTCTAAACCGCGCTTCGTGTCTCCACTATACAAGACCAATTCACTTTAGTGTCCAATCTCAGAAAATATTTTTAGAGAGAATATTATTTTGGTCAATTCAATGTTAACTAGCCTAGTTTTTAGGCTGATTTTAGCTCTATTATATGTCTACGTCTCGTGTAGATAGCCCAGTTATAGAGGCTCTAAACCCCGCTTCGTGTCTCCACTATACAAGACCAATTCACTTTAGTGTCCAATCTCAGAAAATATTTTTAGAGAGAATATTATTTTGGTCAATTCAATGTTAACTAGCCTAGTTTTTAGGCTGATTTTAGCTCTATTATATGTCTACGTCTCGTGTAGATAGCCCAGTTATAGAGGCTCTAAACCCCGCTTCGTGTCTCCACTATACAAGACCAATTCACTTTAGTGTCCAATCTCAGAAAATATTTTTAGAGAGAATATTATTTTGGTCAATTCAATGTTAACTAGCCTAGTTTTTAGGCTGATTTTAGCTCTATTATATGTCTACGTCTCGTGTAGATAGCCCAGTTATAGAGGCTCTAAACCCCGCTTCGTGTCTCCACTATACAAGACCAATTCACTTTAGTGTCCAATCTCAGAAAATATTTTTAGAGAGAATATTATTTTGGTCAATTCAATGTTAACTAGCCTAGTTTTTAGGCTGATTTTAGCTCTATTATATGTCTACGTCTCGTGTAGATAGCCCAGTTATAGAGGCTCTAAACCCCGCTTCGTGTCTCCACTATACAAGACCAATTCACTTTAGTGTCCAATCTCAGAAAATATTTTTAGAGAGAATATTATTTTGGTCAATTCAATGTTAACTAGCCTAGTTTTTAGGCTGATTTTAGCTCTATTATATGTCTACGTCTCGTGTAGATAGCCCAGTTATAGAGGCTCTAAACCCCGCTTCGTGTCTCCACTATACAAGACCAATTCACTTTAGTGTCCAATCTCAGAAAATATTTTTAGAGAGAATATTATTTTGGTCAATTCAATGTTAACTAGCCTAGTTTTTAGGCTGATTTTAGCTCTATTATATGTCTACGTCTCGTGTAGATAGCCCAGTTATAGAGGCTCTAAACCCCGCTTCGTGTCTCCACTATACAAGACCAATTCACTTTAGTGTCCAATCTCAGAAAATATTTTTAGAGAGAATATTATTTTGGTCAATTCAATGTTAACTAGCCTAGTTTTTAGGCTGATTTTAGCTCTATTATATGTCTACGTCTCGTGTAGATAGCCCAGTTATAGAGGCTCTAAACCCCGCTTCGTGTCTCCACTATACAAGACCAATTCACTTTAGTGTCCAATCTCAGAAAATATTTTTAGAGAGAATATTATTTTGGTCAATTCAATGTTAACTAGCCTAGTTTTTAGGCTGATTTTAGCTCTATTATATGTCTACGTCTCGTGTAGATAGCCCAGTTATAGAGGCTCTAAACCCCGCTTCGTGTCTCCACTATACAAGACCAATTCACTTTAGTGTCCAATCTCAGAAAATATTTTTAGAGAGAATATTATTTTGGTCAATTCAATGTTAACTAGCCTAGTTTTTAGGCTGATTTTAGCTCTATTATATGTCTACGTCTCGTGTAGATAGCCCAGTTATAGAGGCTCTAAACCCCGCTTCGTGTCTCCACTATACAAGACCAATTCACTTTAGTGTCCAATCTCAGAAAATATTTTTAGAGAGAATATTATTTTGGTCAATTCAATGTTAACTAGCCTAGTTTTTAGGCTGATTTTAGCTCTATTATATGTCTACGTCTCGTGTAGATAGCCCAGTTATAGAGGCTCTAAACCGCGCTTCGTGTCTCCACTATACAAGACCAATTCACTTTAGTGTCCAATCTCAGAAAATATTTTTAGAGAGAATATTATTTTGGTCAATTCAATGTTAACTAGCCTAGTTTTTAGGCTGATTTTAGCTCTATTATATGTCTACGTCTCGTGTAGATAGCCCAGTTATAGAGGCTCTAAACCCCGCTTCGTGTCTCCACTATACAAGACCAATTCACTTTAGTGTCCAATCTCAGAAAATATTTTTAGAGAGAATATTATTTTGGTCAATTCAATGTTAACTAGCCTAGTTTTTAGGCTGATTTTAGCTCTATTATATGTCTACGTCTCGTGTAGATAGCCCAGTTATAGAGGCTCTAAACCGCGCTTCGTGTCTCCACTATACAAGACCAATTCACTTTAGTGTCCAATCTCAGAAAATATTTTTAGAGAGAATATTATTTTGGTCAATTCAATGTTAACTAGCCTAGTTTTTAGGCTGATTTTAGCTCTATTATATGTCTACGTCTCGTGTAGATAGCCCAGTTATAGAGGCTCTAAACCCCGCTTCGTGTCTCCACTATACAAGACCAATTCACTTTAGTGTCCAATCTCAGAAAATATTTTTAGAGAGAATATTATTTTGGTCAATTCAATGTTAACTAGCCTAGTTTTTAGGCTGATTTTAGCTCTATTATATGTCTACGTCTCGTGTAGATAGCCCAGTTATAGAGGCTCTAAACCGCGCTTCGTGTCTCCACTATACAAGACCAATTCACTTTAGTGTCCAATCTCAGAAAATATTTTTAGAGAGAATATTATTTTGGTCAATTCAATGTTAACTAGCCTAGTTTTTAGGCTGATTTTAGCTCTATTATATGTCTACGTCTCGTGTAGATAGCCCAGTTATAGAGGCTCTAAACCGCGCTTCGTGTCTCCACTATACAAGACCAATTCACTTTAGTGTCCAATCTCAGAAAATATTTTTAGAGAGAATATTATTTTGGTCAATTCAATGTTAACTAGCCTAGTTTTTAGGCTGATTTTAGCTCTATTATATGTCTACGTCTCGTGTAGATAGCCCAGTTATAGAGGCTCTAAACCCCGCTTCGTGTCTCCACTATACAAGACCAATTCACTTTAGTGTCCAATCTCAGAAAATATTTTTAGAGAGAATATTATTTTGGTCAATTCAATGTTAACTAGCCTAGTTTTTAGGCTGATTTTAGCTCTATTATATGTCTACGTCTCGTGTAGATAGCCCAGTTATAGAGGCTCTAAACCCCGCTTCGTGTCTCCACTATACAAGACCAATTCACTTTAGTGTCCAATCTCAGAAAATATTTTTAGAGAGAATATTATTTTGGTCAATTCAATGTTAACTAGCCTAGTTTTTAGGCTGATTTTAGCTCTATTATATGTCTACGTCTCGTGTAGATAGCCCAGTTATAGAGGCTCTAAACCCCGCTTCGTGTCTCCACTATACAAGACCAATTCACTTTAGTGTCCAATCTCAGAAAATATTTTTAGAGAGAATATTATTTTGGTCAATTCAATGTTAACTAGCCTAGTTTTTAGGCTGATTTTAGCTCTATTATATGTCTACGTCTCGTGTAGATAGCCCAGTTATAGAGGCTCTAAACCGCGCTTCGTGTCTCCACTATACAAGACCAATTCACTTTAGTGTCCAATCTCAGAAAATATTTTTAGAGAGAATATTATTTTGGTCAATTCAATGTTAACTAGCCTAGTTTTTAGGCTGATTTTAGCTCTATTATATGTCTACGTCTCGTGTAGATAGCCCAGTTATAGAGGCTCTAAACCCCGCTTCGTGTCTCCACTATACAAGACCAATTCACTTTAGTGTCCAATCTCAGAAAATATTTTTAGAGAGAATATTATTTTGGTCAATTCAATGTTAACTAGCCTAGTTTTTAGGCTGATTTTAGCTCTATTATATGTCTACGTCTCGTGTAGATAGCCCAGTTATAGAGGCTCTAAACCGCGCTTCGTGTCTC
Organism: Lithodes maja; assembly: GCA_037953745.1. NCBI lineage: Eukaryota > Metazoa > Arthropoda > Malacostraca > Decapoda > Lithodidae > Lithodes > Lithodes maja. The sequence continues at coordinate 10,354 of JBAKBP010026163.1, forward strand.
CACTATACAAGACCAATTCACTTTAGTGTCCAATCTCAGAAAATATTTTTAGAGAGAATATTATTTTGGTCAATTCAATGTTAACTAGCCTAGTTTTTAGGCTGATTTTAGATCTATTATATGTCTACGTCTCGTGTAGATAGCCCAGTTATAGAGGCTCTAAACCCCGCTTCGTGTCTCCACTATACAAGACCAATTCACTTTAGTGTCCAATCTCAGAAAATATTTTTAGAGAGAATATTATTTTGGTCAATTCAATGTTAACTAGCCTAGTTTTTAGGCTGATTTTAGCTCTATTATATGTCTACGTCTCGTGTAGATAGCCCAGTTATAGAGGCTCTAAACCCCGCTTCGTGTCTCCACTATACAAGACCAATTCACTTTAGTGTCCAATCTCAGAAAATATTTTTAGAGATAATATTATTTTGGTCAATTCAATGTTAACTAGACTAGTTTTTAGGCTGATTTTAGCTCTATTATATGTCTACGTCTCGTGTAGATAGCCCAGTTATAGAGGCTCTAAACCCCGCTTCGTGTCTCCACTATACAAGACCAATTCACATTAGTGTCCAATCTCAGAAAATATTTTTAGAGAGAATATTATTTTGGTCAATTCAATGTTAACTAGCCTAGTTTTTAAGGCTGATTTTAGCTCTATTATATGTCTACGTCTCGTGTAGATAGCCCAGTTATTGAGGCTCTAAACCCCGCTTTGTGTCTCCACTATACAAGACCAATTCACTTTAGTGTCCAATCTCAGAAAATATTTTTAGAGAGAATATTATTTTGGTCAATTCAATGTTAACTAGCCTAGTTTTTAGGCTGATTTTAGCTCTATTATATGTCTACGTCTCGTGTAGATATCCCAGTTATAGAGGTTCTAAACCCCGCTTCGTGTCTCCACTATACAAGACCAATTCACTTTAGTGTCCAATCTCAGAAAATATTTTTAGAGAGAATATTATTTTGGTCAATTCAATGTTAACTAGCCTAGTTTTTAGGCTGATTTTAGCTCTATTATATGTCTACGTCTCGTGTAGATAGCCCAGTTATAGAGGCTCTAAACCCCGCTTCGTGTCTCCACTATACAAGACCAATTCACTTTAGTGTCCAATCTCAGAAAATATTTTTAGAGAGAATATTATTTTGGTCAATTCAATGTTAACTAGCCTAGTTTTTAGGCTGATTTTAGCTCTATTATATGTCTACGTCTCGTGTAGATAGCCCAGTTATAGAGGCTCTAAACCCCGCTTCGTGTCTCCACTATACAAGACCAATTCACTTTAGTGTCCAATCTCAGAAAATATTTTTAGAGAGAATATTATTTTGGTCAATTCAATGTTAACTAGCCTAGTTTTTAGGCTGATTTTAGCTCTATTATATGTCTACGTCTCGTGTAGATAGCCCAGTTATAGAGGCTCTAAACCCCGCTTCGTGTCTCCACTATACAAGACCAATTCACTTTAGTGTCCAATCTCAGAAAATATTTTTAGAGAGAATATTATTTTGGTCAATTCAATGTTAACTAGCCTAGTTTTTAGGCTGATTTTAGCTCTATTATATGTCTACGTCTCGTGTAGATAGCCCAGTTATAGAGGCTCTAAACCCCGCTTCGTGTCTCCACTATACAAGACCAATTCACTTTAGTGTCCAATCTCAGAAAATATTTTTAGAGAGAATATTATTTTGGTCAATTCAATGTTAACTAGCCTAGTTTTTAGGCTGATTTTAGCTCTATTATATGTCTACGTCTCGTGTAGATAGCCCAGTTATAGAGGCTCTAAACCCCGCTTCGTGTCTCCACTATACAAGACCAATTCACTTTAGTGTCCAATCTCAGAAAATATTTTTAGAGAGAATATTATTTTGGTCAATTCAATGTTAACTAGCCTAGTTTTTAGGCTGATTTTAGCTCTATTATATGTCTACGTCTCGTGTAGATAGCCCAGTTATAGAGGCTCTAAACCCCGCTTCGTGTCTCCACTATACAAGACCAATTCACTTTAGTGTCCAATCTCAGAAAATATTTTTAGAGAGAATATTATTTTGGTCAATTCAATGTTAACTAGCCTAGTTTTTAGGCTGATTTTAGCTCTATTATATGTCTACGTCTCGTGTAGATAGCCCAGTTATAGAGGCTCTAAACCCCGCTTCGTGTCTCCACTATACAAGACCAATTCACTTTAGTGTCCAATCTCAGAAAATATTTTTAGAGAGAATATTATTTTGGTCAATTCAATGTTAACTAGCCTAGTTTTTAGGCTGATTTTAGCTCTATTATATGTCTACGTCTCGTGTAGATAGCCCAGTTATAGAGGCTCTAAACCCCGCTTCGTGTCTCCACTATACAAGACCAATTCACTTTAGTGTCCAATCTCAGAAAATATTTTTAGAGAGAATATTATTTTGGTCAATTCAATGTTAACTAGCCTAGTTTTTAGGCTGATTTTAGCTCTATTATATGTCTACGTCTCGTGTAGATAGCCCAGTTATAGAGGCTCTAAACCCCGCTTCGTGTCTCCACTATACAAGACCAATTCACTTTAGTGTCCAATCTCCGAAAATATTTTTAGAGAGAATATTATTTTGGTCAATTCAATGTTAACTAGCCTAGTTTTTAGGCTGATTTTAGCTCTATTATATGTCTACGTCTCGTGTAGATAGCCCAGTTATAGAGGCTCTAAACCCCGCTTCGTGTCTCCACTATACAAGACCAATTCACTTTAGTGTCCAATCTCAGAAAATATTTTTAGAGAGAATATTATTTTGGTCAATTCAATGTTAACTAGCCTAGTTTTTAGGCTGATTTTAGCTCTATTATATGTCTACGTCTCGTGTAGATAGCCCAGTTATAGAGGCTCTAAACCCCGCTTCGTGTCTCCACTATACAAGACCAATTCACTTTAGTGTCCAATCTCAGAAAATATTTTTAGAGAGAATATTATTTTGGTCAATTCAATGTTAACTAGCCTAGTTTTTAGGCTGATTTTAGCTCTATTATATGTCTACGTCTCGTGTAGATAGCCCAGTTATAGAGGCTCTAAACCCCGCTTCGTGTCTCCACTATACAAGACCAATTCACTTTAGTGTCCAATCTCAGAAAATATTTTTAGAGAGAATATTATTTTGGTCAATTCAATGTTAACTAGCCTAGTTTTTAGGCTGATTTTAGCTCTATTATATGTCTACGTCTCGTGTAGATAGCCCAGTTATAGAGGCTCTAAACCGCGCTTCGTGTCTCCACTATACAAGACCAATTCACTTTAGTGTCCAATCTCAGAAAATATTTTTAGAGAGAATATTATTTTGGTCAATTCAATGTTAACTAGCCTAGTTTTTAGGCTGATTTTAGCTCTATTATATGTCTACGTCTCGTGTAGATAGCCCAGTTATAGAGGCTCTAAACCGCGCTTCGTGTCTCCACTATACAAGACCAATTCACTTTAGTGTCCAATCTCAGAAAATATTTTTAGAGAGAATATTATTTTGGTCAATTCAATGTTAACTAGCCTAGTTTTTAGGCTGATTTTAGCTCTATTATATGTCTACGTCTCGTGTAGATAGCCCAGTTATAGAGGCTCTAAACCCCGCTTCGTGTCTCCACTATACAAGACCAATTCACTTTAGTGTCCAATCTCAGAAAATATTTTTAGAGAGAATATTATTTTGGTCAATTCAATGTTAACTAGCCTAGTTTTTAGGCTGATTTTAGCTCTATTATATGTCTACGTCTCGTGTAGATAGCCCAGTTATAGAGGCTCTAAACCCCGCTTCGTGTCTCCACTATACAAGACCAATTCACTTTAGTGTCCAATCTCAGAAAATATTTTTAGAGAGAATATTATTTTGGTCAATTCAATGTTAACTAGCCTAGTTTTTAGGCTGATTTTAGCTCTATTATATGTCTACGTCTCGTGTAGATAGCCCAGTTATAGAGGCTCTAAACCCCGCTTCGTGTCTCCACTATACAAGACCAATTCACTTTAGTGTCCAATCTCAGAAAATATTTTTAGAGAGAATATTATTTTGGTCAATTCAATGTTAACTAGCCTAGTTTTTAGGCTGATTTTAGCTCTATTATATGTCTACGTCTCGTGTAGATAGCCCAGTTATAGAGGCTCTAAACCCCGCTTCGTGTCTCCACTATACAAGACCAATTCACTTTAGTGTCCAATCTCAGAAAATATTTTTAGAGAGAATATTATTTTGGTCAATTCAATGTTAACTAGCCTAGTTTTTAGGCTGATTTTAGCTCTATTATATGTCTACGTCTCGTGTAGATAGCCCAGTTATAGAGGCTCTAAACCCCGCTTCGTGTCTCCACTATACAAGACCAATTCACTTTAGTGTCCAATCTCAGAAAATATTTTTAGAGAGAATATTATTTTGGTCAATTCAATGTTAACTAGCCTAGTTTTTAGGCTGATTTTAGCTCTATTATATGTCTACGTCTCGTGTAGATAGCCCAGTTATAGAGGCTCTAAACCCCGCTTCGTGTCTCCACTATACAAGACCAATTCACTTTAGTGTCCAATCTCAGAAAATATTTTTAGAGAGAATATTATTTTGGTCAATTCAATGTTAACTAGCCTAGTTTTTAGGCTGATTTTAGCTCTATTATATGTCTACGTCTCGTGTAGATAGCCCAGTTATAGAGGCTCTAAACCCCGCTTCGTGTCTCCACTATACAAGACCAATTCACTTTAGTGTCCAATCTCAGAAAATATTTTTAGAGAGAATATTATTTTGGTCAATTCAATGTTAACTAGCCTAGTTTTTAGGCTGATTTTAGCTCTATTATATGTCTACGTCTCGTGTAGATAGCCCAGTTATAGAGGCTCTAAACCCCGCTTCGTGTCTCCACTATACAAGACCAATTCACTTTAGTGTCCAATCTCAGAAAATATTTTTAGAGAGAATATTATTTTGGTCAATTCAATGTTAACTAGCCTAGTTTTTAGGCTGATTTTAGCTCTATTATATGTCTACGTCTCGTGTAGATAGCCCAGTTATAGAGGCTCTAAACCCCGCTTCGTGTCTCCACTATACAAGACCAATTCACTTTAGTGTCCAATCTCAGAAAATATTTTTAGAGAGAATATTATTTTGGTCAATTCAATGTTAACTAGCCTAGTTTTTAGGCTGATTTTAGCTCTATTATATGTCTACGTCTCGTGTAGATAGCCCAGTTATAGAGGCTCTAAACCCCGCTTCGTGTCTCCACTATACAAGACCAATTCACTTTAGTGTCCAATCTCAGAAAATATTTTTAGAGAGAATATTATTTTGGTCAATTCAATGTTAACTAGCCTAGTTTTTAGGCTGATTTTAGCTCTATTATATGTCTACGTCTCGTGTAGATAGCCCAGTTATAGAGGCTCTAAACCCCGCTTCGTGTCTCCACTATACAAGACCAATTCACTTTAGTGTCCAATCTCAGAAAATATTTTTAGAGAGAATATTATTTTGGTCAATTCAATGTTAACTAGCCTAGTTTTTAGGCTGATTTTAGCTCTATTATATGTCTACGTCTCGTGTAGATAGCCCAGTTATAGAGGCTCTAAACCCCGCTTCGTGTCTCCACTATACAAGACCAATTCACTTTAGTGTCCAATCTCAGAAAATATTTTTAGAGAGAATATTATTTTGGTCAATTCAATGTTAACTAGCCTAGTTTTTAGGCTGATTTTAGCTCTATTATATGTCTACGTCTCGTGTAGATAGCCCAGTTATAGAGGCTCTAAACCCCGCTTCGTGTCTCCACTATACAAGACCAATTCACTTTAGTGTCCAATCTCAGAAAATATTTTTAGAGAGAATATTATTTTGGTCAATTCAATGTTAACTAGCCTAGTTTTTAGGCTGATTTTAGCTCTATTATATGTCTACGTCTCGTGTAGATAGCCCAGTTATAGAGGCTCTAAACCCCGCTTCGTGTCTCCCTATACAAGACCAATTCACTTTAGTGTCCAATCTCAGAAAATATTTTTAGAGAGAATATTATTTTGGTCAATTCAATGTTAACTAGCCTAGTTGTTAGGCTAATTTTAGCTCTATTATATGTCTACGTCTCGTGTAGATAGCCCAGTTATAGAGGCTCTAAACCGCGTTTCGTGTCTCCACTATACAAGACCAATTCACTTTAGTGTCCAATCTCAGAAAATATTTTTAGAGAAAATATTATTTTGGTCAATTCAATGTTAACTAGCCTAGTTTTTAGGCTGAGTTTAGCTCTATTATATGTCTACGTCTCGTGTAGATAGCCCAGTTATAGAGGCTCTAAACCGCGTTTCGTGTCTCCACTATACAAGACCAATTCACTTTAGTGTCCAATCTCAGAAAATATTTTTAGAGAGAATATTATTTTGGTCAATTCAATGTTAACTAGCCTAGTTTTTAGGCTGATTTTAGCTCTATTATATGTCTACGTCTCGTGTAGATAGCCCAGTTATAGAGGCTCTAAACCGCGTTTCGTGTCTCCACTATACAAGACCAATTCACTTTAGTGTCCAATCTCAGAAAATATTTTTAGAGAGAATATTATTTTGGTCAATTCAATGTTAACTAGCCTAGTTTTTAGGCTGATTTTAGCTCTATTATATGTCTACGTCTCGTGTAGATAGCCCAGTTATAGAGGCTCTAAACCGCGTTTCGTGTCTCCACTATACAAGACCAATTCACTTTAGTGTCCAATCTCAGAAAATATTTTTAGAGAGAATATTATTTTGGTCAATTCAATGTTAACTAGCCTAGTTTTTAGGCTGATTTTAGCTCTATTATATGTCTACGTCTCGTGTAGATAGCCCAGTTATAGAGGCTCTAAACCCGCCTTCGTGTCTCCACTATACAAGACCAATTCACTTTAGTGTCCAATCTCAGAAAATATTTTTAGAGAGAATATTATTTTGGTCAATTCAATGTTAACTAGCCTAGTTTTTAAGGCTGATTTTAGCTCTATTATATGTCTACGTCTCGTGTAGATAGCCCAGTTATAGAGGCTCTAAACCCCGCTTCGTGTCTCCACTATACAAGACCAATTCACTTTAGTGTCCAATCTCAGAAAATATTTTTAGAGAGAATATTATTTTGGTCAATTCAATGTTAACTAGCCTAGTTTTTAGGCTGATTTTAGCTCTATTATATGTCTACGTCTCGTGTAGATAGCCCAGTTATAGAGGCTCTAAACCCCGCTTCGTGTCTCCACTATACAAGACCAATTCACTTTAGTGTCCAATCTCAGAAAATATTTTTAGAGAGAATATTATTTTGGTCAATTCAATGTTAACTAGCCTAGTTTTTAGGCTGATTTTAGCTCTATTATATGTCTACGTCTCGTGTAGATAGCCCAGTTATAGAGGCTCTAAACCGCGTTTCGTGTCTCCACTATACAAGACCAATTCACTTTAGTGTCCAATCTCAGAAAATATTTTTAGAGAGAATATTATTTTGGTCAATTCAATGTTAACTAGCCTAGTTTTTAGGCTGATTTTAGCTCTATTATATGTCTACGTCTCGTGTAGATAGCCCAGTTATAGAGGCTCTAAACCCCGCTTCGTGTCTCCACTATACAAGACCAATTCACTTTAGTGTCCAATCTCAGAAAATATTTTTAGAGATAATATTATTTTGGTCAATTCAATGTTAACTAGCCTAGTTTTTAGGCTGATTTTAGCTCTATTATATGTCTACGTCTCGTGTATATAGCCCAGTTATAGAGGCTCTAAACCGCGTTTCGTGTCTCCACTATACAAGACCAATTCACTTTAGTGTCCAATCTCAGAAAATATTTTTAGAGAGAATATTATTTTGGTCAATTCAATGTTAACTAGCCTAGTTTTTAGGCTGATTTTAGCTCTATTATATGTCTACGTCTCGTGTAGATAGCCCAGTTATAGAGGCTCTAAACCGCGTTTCGTGTCTCCACTATACAAGACCAATTCACTTTAGTGTCCAATCTCAGAAAATATTTTTAGAGAGAATATTATTTTGGTCAATTCAATGTTAACTAGCCTAGTTTTTAGGCTGAGTTTAGCTCTATTATATGTCTACGTCTCGTGTAGATAGCCCAGTTATAGAGGCTCTAAACCGCGTTTCGTGTCTCCACTATACAAGACCAATTCACTTTAGTGTCCAATCTCAGAAAATATTTTTAGAGAGAATATTATTTTGGTCAATTCAATGTTAACTAGCCTAGTTTTTAGGCTGATTTTAGCTCTATTATATGTCTACGTCTCGTGTAGATAGCCCAGTTATAGAGGCTCTAAACCGCGTTTCGTGTCTCCACTATACAAGACCAATTCACTTTAGTGTCCTATCTCAGAAAATATTTTTAGAGAGAATATTATTTTGGTCAATTCAATGTTAACTAGCCTAGTTTTTAGGCTGATTTTAGCTCTATTATATGTCTACGTCTCGTGTAGATAGCCCAGTTATAGAGGCTCTAAACCCCGCTTCGTGTCTCCACTATACAAGACCAATTCACTTTAGTGTCCAATCTCAGAAAATATTTTTAGAGAGAATATTATTTTGGTCAATTCAATGTTAACTAGCCTAGTTTTTAGGCTGATTTTAGCTCTATTATATGTCTACGTCTCGTGTAGATAGCCCAGTTATAGAGGCTCTAAACCCCGCTTTGTGTCTCCACTATACAAGACCAATTCACTTTAGTGTCCAATCTCAGAAAATATTTTTAGAGAGAATATTATTTTGGTCAATTCAATGTTAACTAGCCTAGTTTTTAGGCTGATTTTAGCTCTATTATATGTCTACGTCTCGTGTAGATAGCCCAGTGTTATCGAGGCTCTAAACACGCGTTTCGTGTCTAAACTTATACAAGACCAATTCACTTTAGTGTCCAATCTCAGAAAATATTTTTAGAGATAATATTATTTTGGTCAATTCAATGTTAACTAGCCTAGTTTTTAGGCTGATTTTAGCTCTATTATATGTCTACGTCTCGTGTAGATAGCCCAGTTATAGAGGCTCTAAACCGCGTTTCGTGTCTCCACTATACAAGACCAATTCACTTTAGTGTCCAATCTCAGAAAATATTTTTAGAGAGAATATTATTTTGTCAATTCAATGTTAACTAGCCTAGTTTTTAGGCTGATTTTAGCTCTATTATATGTCTACGTCTCATGTAGATAGCCCAGTTATAGAGGCTCTAAACCGCGTTTCGTGTCTCCATTATACAAGACCAATTCACTTTAGTGTCCAATCTCAGAAAATATTTTTAGAGAGAATATTATTTTGGTCAATTCAATGTTAACTAGCCTAGTTTTTAGGCTGATTTTAGCTCTATTATATGTCTACGTCTAGTGTAGATAGCCCAGTTATAGAGGCTCTAAACCCTGCTTCGTGTCTCCACTATACAAGACCAATTCACTTTAGTGTCCAATCTCAGAAAATATTTTTCGAGAGAATATTATTTTGGTCAATTCAATGTTAACTAGCCTAGTTTTAAGGCTAATTTTAGCTCTATTATATGTCTACGTCTCGTGTAGATAGCCCAGTTATAGAGGCTCTAAACCCCGCTTCGTGTCTCCACTATACAAGACCAATTCACTTTAGTGTCCAATCTCAGAAAATATTTTAGAGATAATATATTTTGGTCAATTCAATGTTAACTAACCTAGTTTTTAGGCTGATTTTAGCTCTATTATATGTCTACGTCTCGTGTAGATAGCCCAGTTATAGAGGCTCTAAACCCCGCTTCGTGTCTCCACTATACAAGACCAATTCACTTTAGTGTCCAATCTCAGAAAATATTTTTAGAGAGAATATTATTTTGGTCAATTCAATGTTAACTAGCCTAGTTTTTAGGCTGATTTTAGCTCTATTATATGTCTACGTCTCGTGTAGATAGCCCAGTTATAGAGGCTCTAAACCGCGTTTCGTGTCTCCACTATACAAGACCAATTCACTTTAGTGTCCAATCTCAGAAAATATTTTTAGAGAGAATATTATTTTGGTCAATTCAATGTTAACTAGCCTAGTTTTTAGGCTGATTTTAGCTCTATTATATGTCTACGTCTCGTGTATATAGCCCAGTTATAGAGGCTCTAAACCGCGTTTCGTGTCTCCACTATACAAGACCAATTCACTTTAGTGTCCAATCTCAGAAAATATTTTTAGAGAGAATATTATTTTGGTCAATTCAATGTTAACTAGCCTAGTTTTTAGGCTGATTTTAGCTCTATTATATGTCTATGTCTCGTGTAGATAGCCCAGTTATAGAGGCTCTAAACCGCGTTTCGTGTCTCCACTATACAAGACCAATTCACTTTAGTGTCCAATCTCAGAAAATATTTTTAGAGAGAATATTATTTTGGTCAATTCAATGTTAACTAGCCTAGTTTTTAGGCTGATTTTAGCTCTATTATATGTCTACGTCTCGTGTAGATAGCCCAGTTATAGAGGCTCTAAACCGTGTTTCGTGTCTCCACTATACAAGACCAATTCACTTTAGTGTCCAATCTCAGAAAATATTTTTAGAGAGAATATTATTTTGGTCAATTCAATGTTAACTAGCCTAGTTTTTAGGCTGATTTTAGCTCTATTATATGTCTACGTCTCGTGTAGATAGCCCAGTTATAGAGGCTCTAAACCCCGCTTCGTGTCTCCACTATACAAGACCAATTCACTTTAGTGTCCAATCTCAGAAAATATTTTTAGAGAGAATATTATTTTGGTCAATTCAATGTTAACTAGCCTAGTTTTTAGGCTGATTTTAGCTCTATTATATGTCTACGTCTCGTGTAGATAGCCCAGTTATAGAGGCTCTAAACCCCGCTTCGTGTCTCCACTATACAAGACCAATTCACTTTAGTGTCCAATCTCAGAAAATATTTTTAGAGAGAATATTATTTTGGTCAATTCAATGTTAACTAGCCTAGTTTTTAGGGTGATTTTAGCTCTATTATATGTCTACGTCTCGTGTAGATAGCCCAGTTATAGAGGCTCTAAACCGCGTTTCGTGTCTCCACTATACAAGACCAATTCACTTTAGTGTCCAATCTCAGAAAATATTTTTAGAGAGAATATTATTTTGGTCAATTCAATGTTAACTAGCCTAGTTTTTAGGCTGATTTTAGCTCTATTATATGTCTACGTCTCGTGTAGATAGCCCAGATATAGAGGCTCTAAACCCCGCTTCGTGTCTCCACTATACAAGACCAATTCACTTTAGTGTCCAATCTCAGAAAATATTTTTAGAGAGAATATTATTTTGGTCAATTCAATGTTAACTAGCCTAGTTTTTAGGCTGATTTTAGCTCTATTATATGTCTACGTCTCGTGTAGATAGCCCAGTTATAGAGGCTCTAAACCGCGTTTCGTGTCTCCACTATACAAGACCAATTCACTTTAGTGTCCAATCTCAGAAAATATTTTTAGAGAGAATATTATTTTGGTCAATTCAATGTTAACTAGCCTAGTTTTTAGGCTGATTTTAGCTCTATTATATGTCTACGTCTCGTGTAGATAGCCCAGTTATAGAGGCTCTAAACCGCGTTTAGTGTCTCCACTATACAAGACCAATTCACTTTAGTGTCCAATCTCAGAAAATATTTTTAGAGAGAATATTATTTTGGTCAATTCAATGTTAACTAGCCTAGTTTTTAGGCTGATTTTAGCTCTATTATATGTCTACGTCTCGTGTAGATAGCCCAGTTATAGAGGCTCTAAACCGCGTTTCGTGTCTCCACTATACAAGACCAATTCACTTTAGTGTCCAATCTCAGAAAATATTTTTAGAGAGAATATTATTTTGGTCAATTCAATGTTAACTAGCCTAGTTTTTAGGCTGATTTTAGCTCTATTATATGTCTACGTCTCGTGTAGATAGCCCAGTTATAGAGGCTCTAAACCCCGCTTCGTGTCTCCACTATACAAGACCAATTCACTTTAGTGTCCAATCTCAGAAAATATTTTTAGAGAGAATATTATTTTGGTCAATTCAATGTTAACTAGCCTAGTTTTTAGGCTGATTTTAGCTCTATTATATGTCTACGTCTCGTGTAGATAGCCCAGTTATAGAGGCTCTAAACCCCGCTTCGTGTCTCCACTATACAAGACCAATTCACTTTAGTGTCCAATCTCAGAAAATATTTTTAGAGAGAATATTATTTTGGTCAATTCAATGTTAACTAGCCTAGTTTTTAGGCTGATTTTAGCTCTATTATATGTCTACGTCTCGTGTACATAGCCCAGTTATAGAGGCTCTAAACCCCGCTTCGTGTCTCCACTATACAAGACCAATTCACTTTAGTGTCCAATCTCAGACAATATTTTTAGGGAGAATATTATTTTGGTCAATTCAATGTTAACTAGCCTAGTTTTTAGGCTGATTTTAGCTCTATTATATGTCTACGTCTCGTGTAGATAGCCCAGTTATAGAGGCTCCAAACCCCGCTTCGTGTCTCCACTATACAAGACCAATTCACTTTAGTGTCCAATCTCAGAAAATATTTTTAGAGAGAATATTATTTTGGTCAATTCAATGTTAACTAGCCTAGTTTTTAGGCTGATTTTAGCTCTATTATATGTCTACGTCTCGTGTAGATAGCCCAGTTATAGAGGCTCTAAACCGCGTTTCGTGTCTCCACTATACAAGACCAATTCACTTTAGTGTCCAATCTCAGAAAATATTTTTAGAGAGAATATTATTTTCGTCAATTCAATGTTAACTAGCCTAGTTTTTAGGCTGATTTTAGCTCTATTATATGTCTACGTCTCGTGTATATAGCCCAGTTATAGAGGCTCTAAACCGCGTTTCGTGTCTCCACTATACAAGACCAATTCACTTTAGTGTCCAATCTCAGAAAATATTTTTAGAGAGAATATTATTTTGGTCAATTCAATGTTAACTAGCCTAGTTTTTAGGCTGAGTTTAGCTCTATTATATGTCTATGTCTCGTGTAGATAGCCCAGTTATAGAGGCTCTAAACCGCGTTTCGTGTCTCCACTATACAAGACCAATTCACTTTAGTGTCCAATCTCAGAAAATATTTTTAGAGAGAATATTATTTTGGTCAATTCAATGTTAACTAGCCTAGTTTTTAGGCTGATTTTAGCTCTATTATATGTCTACGTCTCGTGTAGATAGCCCAGTTATAGAGGCTCTAAACCGCGTTTCGTGTCTCCACTATACAAGACCAATTCACTTTAGTGTCCAATCTCAGAATTTTTTTTTAGAGATAATATTATTTTGGTCAATTCAATGTTAACTAGCCTAGTTTTTAGGCTGATTTTAGCTCTATTATATGTCTACGTCTCGTGTAGATATCCCAGTTATAGAGGCTCTAAACCGCGTTTCGTGTCTCCACTATACAAGACCAATTCACTTTAGTGTCCAATCTCAGAAAATATTTTTAGAGAGAATATTATTTTGGTCAATTCAATGTTAACTAGCCTAGTTTTTAGGCTGATTTTAGCTCTATTATATGTCTACGTCTCGTGTAGATAGCCCAGTTATAGAGGCTCTAAACCGCGTTTCGTGTCTCCACTATACAAGACCAATTCACTTTAGTGTCCAATCTCAGAAAATATTTTTAGAGAGAATATTATTTTGGTCAATTCAATGTTAACTAGCCTAGTTTTTAGGCTGATTTTAGCTCTATTATATGTCTACGTCTCGTGTAGATAGCCCAGTTATAGAGGCTCTAAACCCCGCTTCGTGTCTCCACTATACAAGACCAATTCACTTTAGTGTCCAATCTCAGAAAATATTTTTAGAGAGAATATTATTTTGGTCAATTCAATGTTAACTAGCCTAGTTTTTAGGCTGATTTTAGCTCTATTATATGTCTACGTCTCGTGTAGATAGCCCAGTTATAGAGGCTCTAAACCCCGCTTCGTGTCTCCACTATACAAGACCAATTCACTTTAGTGTCCAATCTCAGAAAATATTTTTAGAGAGAATATTATTTTGGTCAATTCAATGTTAACTAGCCTAGTTTTTAGGCTGATTTTAGCTCTATTATATGTCTACGTCTCGTGTAGATAGCCCAGTTATAGAGGCTCTAAACCCCGCTTCGTGTCTCCACTATACAAGACCAATTCACTTTAGTGTCCAATCTCAGAAAATATTTTTAGAGAGAATATTATTTTGGTCAATTCAATGTTAACTAGCCTAGTTTTTAGGCTGATTTTAGCTCTATTATATGTCTACGTCTCGTGTAGATAGCCCAGTTATAGAGGCTCTAAACCGCGTTTCGTGTCTCCACTATACAAGACCAATTCACTTTAGTGTCCAATCTCAGAAAATATTTTTAGAGAGAATATTATTTTGGTCAATTCAATGTTAACTAGCCTAGTTTTTAGGCTGATTTTAGCTCTATTATATGTCTACGTCTCGTGTAGATAGCCCAGTTATAGAGGCTCTAAACCCCGCTTCGTGTCTCCACTATACAAGACCAATTCACTTTAGTGTCCAATCTCAGAAAATATTTTTAGAGATAATATTATTTTGGTCAATTCAATGTTAACTAGCCTAGTTTTTAGGCTGATTTTAGCTCTATTATATGTCTACGTCTCGTGTATATAGCCCAGTTATAGAGGCTCTAAACCGCGTTTCGTGTCTCCACTATACAAGACCAATTCACTTTAGTGTCCAATCTCAGAAAATATTTTTAGAGAGAATATTATTTTGGTCAATTCAATGTTAACTAGCCTAGTTTTTAGGCTGATTTTAGCTCTATTATATGTCTACGTCTCGTGTAGATAGCCCAGTTATAGAGGCTCTAAACCGCGTTTCGTGTCTCCACTATACAAGACCAATTCACTTTAGTGTCCAATCTCAGAAAATATTTTTAGAGAGAATATTATTTTGGTCAATTCAATGTTAACTAGCCTAGTTTTTAGGCTGAGTTTAGCTCTATTATATGTCTACGTCTCGTGTAGATAGCCCAGTTATAGAGGCTCTAAACCGCGTTTCGTGTCTCCACTATACAAGACCAATTCACTTTAGTGTCCAATCTCAGAAAATATTTTTAGAGAGAATATTATTTTGGTCAATTCAATGTTAACTAGCCTAGTTTTTAGGCTGATTTTAGCTCTATTATATGTCTACGTCTCGTGTAGATAGCCCAGTTATAGAGGCTCTAAACCGCGTTTCGTGTCTCCACTATACAAGACCAATTCACTTTAGTGTCCTATCTCAGAAAATATTTTTAGAGAGAATATTATTTTGGTCAATTCAATGTTAACTAGCCTAGTTTTTAGGCTGATTTTAGCTCTATTATATGTCTACGTCTCGTGTAGATAGCCCAGTTATAGAGGCTCTAAACCCCGCTTCGTGTCTCCACTATACAAGACCAATTCACTTTAGTGTCCAATCTCAGAAAATATTTTTAGAGAGAATATTATTTTGGTCAATTCAATGTTAACTAGCCTAGTTTTTAGGCTGATTTTAGCTCTATTATATGTCTACGTCTCGTGTAGATAGCCCAGTTATAGAGGCTCTAAACCCCGCTTTGTGTCTCCACTATACAAGACCAATTCACTTTAGTGTCCAATCTCAGAAAATATTTTTAGAGAGAATATTATTTTGGTCAATTCAATGTTAACTAGCCTAGTTTTTAGGCTGATTTTAGCTCTATTATATGTCTACGTCTCGTGTAGATAGCCCAGTTATCGAGGCTCTAAACCGCGTTTCGTGTCTCCACTATACAAGACCAATTCACTTTAGTGTCCAATCTCAGAAAATATTTTTAGAGATAATATTATTTTGGTCAATTCAATGTTAACTAGCCTAGTTTTTAGGCTGATTTTAGCTCTATTATATGTCTACGTCTCGTGTAGATAGCCCAGTTATAGAGGCTCTAAACCCCGCTTCGTGTCTCCACTATACAAGACCAATTCACTTTAGTGTCCAATCTCAGAAAATATTTTTAGAGAGAATATTATTTTGGTCAATTCAATGTTAACTAGCCTAGTTTTTAGGCTGATTTTAGCTCTATTATATGTCTACGTCTCGTGTAGATAGCCCAGTTATAGAGGCTCTAAACCCCGCTTCGTGTCTCCACTATACAAGACCAATTCACTTTAGTGTCCAATCTCAGAAAATATTTTTAGAGAGAATATTATTTTGGTCAATTCAATGTTAACTAGCCTAGTTTTTAGGCTGATTTTAGCTCTATTATATGTCTACGTCTCGTGTAGATAGCCCAGTTATAGAGGCTCTAAACCCCGCTTCGTGTCTCCACTATACAAGACCAATTCACTTTAGTGTCTAATCTCAGAAAATATTTTTAGAGAGAATATTATTTTGGTCAATTCAATGTTAACTAGCCTAGTTTTTAGGCTGATTTTAGCTCTATTATATGTCTACGTCTCGTGTAGATAGCCCAGTTATAGAGGCTCTAAACCCCGCTTCGTGTCTCCACTATACAAGACCAATTCACTTTAGTGTCCAATCTCAGAAAATATTTTTAGAGAGAATATTATTTTGGTCAATTCAATGTTAACTAGCCTAGTTTTTAGGCTGATTTTAGCTCTATTATATGTCTACGTCTCGTGTAGATAGCCCAGTTATAGAGGCTCTAAACCCCGCTTCGTGTCTCCACTATACAAGACCAATTCACTTTAGTGTCCAATCTCAGAAAATATTTTTAGAGAGAATATTATTTTGGTCAATTCAATGTTAACTAGCCTAGTTTTTAGGCTGATTTTAGCTCTATTATATGTCTACGTCTCGTGTAGATAGCCCAGTTATAGAGGCTCTAAACCCCGCTTCGTGTCTCCACTATACAAGACCAATTCACTTTAGTGTCCAATCTCAGAAAATATTTTTAGAGAGAATATTATTTTGGTCAATTCAATGTTAACTAGCCTAGTTTTTAGGCTGATTTTAGCTCTATTATATGTCTACGTCTCGTGTAGATAGCCCAGTTATAGAGGCTCTAAACCCCGCTTCGTGTCTCCACTATACAAGACCAATTCACTTTAGTGTCCAATCTCAGAAAATATTTTTAGAGAGAATATTATTTTGGTCAATTCAATGTTAACTAGCCTAGTTTTTAGGCTGATTTTAGCTCTATTATATGTCTACGTCTCGTGTAGATAGCCCAGTTATAGAGGCTCTAAACCCCGCTTCGTGTCTCCACTATACAAGACCAATTCACTTTAGTGTCCAATCTCAGAAAATATTTTTAGAGAGAATATTATTTTGGTCAATTCAATGTTAACTAGCCTAGTTTTTAGGCTGATTTTAGCTCTATTATATGTCTACGTCTCGTGTAGATAGCCCAGTTATAGAGGCTCTAAACCCCGCTTCGTGTCTCCACTATACAAGACCAATTCACTTTAGTGTCCAATCTCAGAAAATATTTTTAGAGAGAATATTATTTTGGTCAATTCAATGTTAACTAGCCTAGTTTTTAGGCTGATTTTAGCTCTATTATATGTCTACGTCTCGTGTAGATAGCCCAGTTATAGAGGCTCTAAACCCCGCTTCGTGTCTCCACTATACAAGACCAATTCACTTTAGTGTCCAATCTCAGAAAATATTTTTAGAGAGAATATTATTTTGGTCAATTCAATGTTAACTAGCCTAGTTTTTAGGCTGATTTTAGCTCTATTATATGTCTACGTCTCGTGTAGATAGCCCAGTTATAGAGGCTCTAAACCCCGCTTCGTGTCTCCACTATACAAGACCAATTCACTTTAGTGTCCAATCTCAGAAAATATTTTTAGAGAGAATATTATTTTGGTCAATTCAATGTTAACTAGCCTAGTTTTTAGGCTGATTTTAGCTCTATTATATGTCTACGTCTCGTGTAGATAGCCCAGTTATAGAGGCTCTAAACCCCGCTTCGTGTCTCCACTATACAAGACCAATTCACTTTAGTGTCCAATCTCAGAAAATATTTTTAGAGAGAATATTATTTTGGTCAATTCAATGTTAACTAGCCTAGTTTTTAGGCTGATTTTAGCTCTATTATATGTCTACGTCTCGTGTAGATAGCCCAGATATAGAGGCTCTAAACCCCGCTTCGTGTCTCCACTATACAAGACCAATTCACTTTAGTGTCCAATCTCAGAAAATATTTTTAGAGAGAATATTATTTTGGTCAATTCAATGTTAACTAGCCTAGTTTTTAGGCTGATTTTAGCTCTATTATATGTCTACGTCTCGTGTAGATAGCCCAGTTATAGAGGCTCTAAACCCCGCTTCGTGTCTCCACTATACAAGACCAATTCACTTTAGTGTCCAATCCCAGAAAATATTTTTAGAGAGAATATTATTTTGGTCAATTCAATGTTAACTAGCCTAGTTTTTAGGCTGATTTTAGCTCTATTATATGTCTACGTCTCGTGTAGATAGCCCAGTTATAGAGGCTCTAAACCCCGCTTCGTGTCTCCACTATACAAGACCAATTCACTTTAGTGTCCAATCCCAGAAAATATTTTTAGAGAGAATATTATTTTGGTCAATTCAATGTTAACTAGCCTAGTTTTTAGGCTGATTTTAGCTCTATTATATGTCTACGTCTCGTGTAGATAGCCCAGTTATAGAGGCTCTAAACCCCGCTTCGTGTCTCCACTATACAAGACCAATTCACTTTAGTGTCCAATCCCAGAAAATATTTTTAGAGAGAATATTATTTTGGTCAATTCAATGTTAACTAGCCTAGTTTTTAGGCTGATTTTAGCTCTATTATATGTCTACGTCTCGTGTAGATAGCCCAGTTATAGAGGCTCTAAACCCCGCTTCGTGTCTCCACTATACAAGACCAATTCACTTTAGTGTCCAATCCCAGAAAATATTTTTAGAGAGAATATTATTTTGGTCAATTCAATGTTAACTAGCCTAGTTTTTAGGCTGATTTTAGCTCTATTATATGTCTACGTCTCGTGTAGATAGCCCAGTTATAGAGGCTCTAAACCCCGCTTCGTGTCTCCACTATACAAGACCAATTCACTTTAGTGTCCAATCCCAGAAAATATTTTTAGAGAGAATATTATTTTGGTCAATTCAATGTTAACTAGCCTAGTTTTTAGGCTGATTTTAGCTCTATTATATGTCTACGTCTCGTGTAGATAGCCCAGTTATAGAGGCTCTAAACCCCGCTTCGTGTCTCCACTATACAAGACCAATTCACTTTAGTGTCCAATCCCAGAAAATATTTTTAGAGAGAATATTATTTTGGTCAATTCAATGTTAACTAGCCTAGTTTTTAGGCTGATTTTAGCTCTATTATATGTCTACGTCTCGTGTAGATAGCCTAGTTATAGAGGCTCTAAACCCCGCTTCGTGTCTCCACTATACAAGACCAATTCACTTTAGTGTCCAATCCCAGAAAATATTTTTAGAGAGAATATTATTTTGGTCAATTCAATGTTAACTAGCCTAGTTTTTAGGCTGATTTTAGCTCTATTATATGTCTACGTCTCGTGTAGATAGCCCAGTTATAGAGGCTCTAAACCCCGCTTCGTGTCTCCACTATACAAGACCAATTCACTTTAGTGTCCAATCCCAGAAAATATTTTTAGAGAGAATATTATTTTGGTCAATTCAATGTTAACTAGCCTAGTTTTTAGGCTGATTTTAGCTCTATTATATGTCTACGTCTCGTGTAGATAGCCCAGTTATAGAGGCTCTAAACCCCGCTTCGTGTCTCCACTATACAAGACCAATTCACTTTAGTGTCCAATCCCAGAAAATATTTTTAGAGAGAATATTATTTTGGTCAATTCAATGTTAACTAGCCTAGTTTTTAGGCTGATTTTAGCTCTATTATATGTCTACGTCTCGTGTAGATAGCCCAGTTATAGAGGCTCTAAACCCCGCTTCGTGTCTCCACTATACAAGACCAATTCACTTTAGTGTCCAATCCCAGAAAATATTTTTAGAGAGAATATTATTTTGGTCAATTCAATGTTAACTAGCCTAGTTTTTAGGCTGATTTTAGCTCTATTATATGTCTACGTCTCGTGTAGATAGCCCAGTTATAGAGGCTCTAAACCCCGCTTCGTGTCTCCACTATACAAGACCAATTCACTTTAGTGTCCAATCCCAGAAAATATTTTTAGAGAGAATATTATTTTGGTCAATTCAATGTTAACTAGCCTAGTTTTTAGGCTGATTTTAGCTCTATTATATGTCTACGTCTCGTGTAGATAGCCCAGTTATAGAGGCTCTAAACCCCGCTTCGTGTCTCCACTATACAAGACCAATTCACTTTAGTGTCCAATCCCAGAAAATATTTTTAGAGAGAATATTATTTTGGTCAATTCAATGTTAACTAGCCTAGTTTTTAGGCTGATTTTAGCTCTATTATATGTCTACGTCTCGTGTAGATAGCCCAGTTATAGAGGCTCTAAACCCCGCTTCGTGTCTCCACTATACAAGACCAATTCACTTTAGTGTCCAATCCCAGAAAATATTTTTAGAGAGAATATTATTTTGGTCAATTCAATGTTAACTAGCCTAGTTTTTAGGCTGATTTTAGCTCTATTATATGTCTACGTCTCGTGTAGATAGCCCAGTTATAGAGGCTCTAAACCCCGCTTCGTGTCTCCACTATACAAGACCAATTCACTTTAGTGTCCAATCCCAGAAAATATTTTTAGAGAGAATATTATTTTGGTCAATTCAATGTTAACTAGCCTAGTTTTTAGGCTGATTTTAGCTCTATTATATGTCTACGTCTCGTGTAGATAGCCCAGTTATAGAGGCTCTAAACCCCGCTTCGTGTCTCCACTATACAAGACCAATTCACTTTAGTGTCCAATCCCAGAAAATATTTTTAGAGAGAATATTATTTTGGTCAATTCAATGTTAACTAGCCTAGTTTTTAGGCTGATTTTAGCTCTATTATATGTCTACGTCTCGTGTAGATAGCCCAGTTATAGAGGCTCTAAACCCCGCTTCGTGTCTCCACTATACAAGACCAATTCACTTTAGTGTCCAATCCCAGAAAATATTTTTAGAGAGAATATTATTTTGGTCAATTCAATGTTAACTAGCCTAGTTTTTAGGCTGATTTTAGCTCTATTATATGTCTACGTCTCGTGTAGATAGCCCAGTTATAGAGGCTCTAAACCCCGCTTCGTGTCTCCACTATACAAGACCAATTCACTTTAGTGTCCAATCCCAGAAAATATTTTTAGAGAGAATATTATTTTGGTCAATTCAATGTTAACTAGCCTAGTTTTTAGGCTGATTTTAGCTCTATTATATGTCTACGTCTCGTGTAGATAGCCCAGTTATAGAGGCTCTAAACCCCGCTTCGTGTCTCCACTATACAAGACCAATTCACTTTAGTGTCCAATCCCAGAAAATATTTTTAGAGAGAATATTATTTTGGTCAATTCAATGTTAACTAGCCTAGTTTTTAGGCTGATTTTAGCTCTATTATATGTCTACGTCTCGTGTAGATAGCCCAGTTATAGAGGCTCTAAACCCCGCTTCGTGTCTCCACTATACAAGACCAATTCACTTTAGTGTCCAATCCCAGAAAATATTTTTAGAGAGAATATTATTTTGGTCAATTCAATGTTAACTAGCCTAGTTTTTAGGCTGATTTTAGCTCTATTATATGTCTACGTCTCGTGTAGATAGCCCAGTTATAGAGGCTCTAAACCCCGCTTCGTGTCTCCACTATACAAGACCAATTCACTTTAGTGTCCAATCCCAGAAAATATTTTTAGAGAGAATATTATTTTGGTCAATTCAATGTTAACTAGCCTAGTTTTTAGGCTGATTTTAGCTCTATTATATGTCTACGTCTCGTGTAGATAGCCCAGTTATAGATGCTCTAAACCCCGCTTCGTGTCTCCACTATACAAGACCA